>APFE030602264.1:41043-70620 GCA_000404065.3 Pinus taeda | reverse complement strand
GACACGACAGATGGTTTGGTGACAATTGACCCAAAGTTAATACCCAGAAACTGGCTGAAGGCTTTCAATGTGGTTTGATCAACTATTAGGCAAAGGATTTCCCAACCCAGGTGAATGAAAGTGTCATGTTCAAGAGTGGTTACAAAGTGTGACAAACAAAGTCACTTTTCTCTCTTTTCCCCCACCATTTCTGGCAAGTACCTCTTTTATTTTTTACAAGCTTGAGGAGGATAAAATATGCTTGTTTATAATCTCACCCTTTGGGTGAGTCCAACTTAGTTTAAATTCGAACCCTAAGAAGAAGTGATCCGTTTCTATTCGTAATTGAACAGGTCCTTTACTGTCGAGATTTTAATGAATCCAATATAGGAGAAACTCAGCGATTTTCATTTTTAGAGAGTCTAAAAATCTTAAGAAGACTCTAGGGTTGACGTTTTCGTAAATTTGTGTCTCCCAAGCCTGAAAAAGTATAAAATAATACTTGAGAGAACCGCTTGATCTTTTACGACCAAGGATTACTTTTCATCATTAGTGTCTTTGATCCAAAAAAGTAAAAAAGCAATCAAGGACACGTCATTTTATAACCAATATTGAATTTGAAACAACAAAAATCCGGCAATCTTTTTATGTTTTTACAGTCGGAAAAGAGTTGTAAATGGACCGTCTTTTAATTTCGTTTTAAAGAGTTTCAAAGAAAAACTTGGCAACATTTTCACGTTTTAGGAGTCAGAAAAGAGCTTAAAGGTGACTCTAGCTGAAAATGATAGATTTCGCCTGAATGATCCATTATCTTGCACAAAAACACAAACATTACTCATACCTATTTGAAATGGACAAAAATGTCACAAGAATACCTTTTCAAAGTGAAACATAAACAAATTTGCAATTTATTTACTCAAAAAACTTATAAAAAGGGCCTTTTACCATTCATTTTTACCATTTGTGATTTGGGTGAGAAAATAGTGCTTTTGCACAGAAAACTTCCTGTGAAGATTTTTGAAAATCCAACTATCGGAATCGAATGTCATCTTCTTCAGGTAATCCATATCATCCTACTCTTCATTTTTAACCGTTTCAATTTTCATTTTAGTCTTTCGTTTGATTTTTTTGGGAGGGTTTTTAGTCATAAAACCTGCGCTCGAGGTATGCAGGTTTACGACTGCGGACACCGACTTTTTCTCCATTGGGAAAAAGCTCAGGGTTTGCACCTTCCGTGTAGACAAAGTGTGGTCCCAAGCACTGTGTCTAACACGTAGGTGTGGTCCCTGCCGCGAGGGTTTTTAACCCAAAGTTCCTCAAAAATGGACCAATGAAAACATTTTCTAGCATTCTAATTGATCTTTATGCTTGATGCAGGTAGTACATCATGCTAGATTGGTGTGAACGAGAGCACGAGGACGTGGATACTGCCGCATGGAATCATCAGCCTTCACTTGAAGCTTTGAGGGTGTGTGGCTTGTACAAATACTGGGCCATTCCTGGCATGAGGGCTCAGGTGGATTTCTTACAGTGGATGGTTGACAGATGGAGTGTTCAAGACCAGTGCTTCTTTATTGGTGTCCACCAAGTCGAAATCAAGCCGGCGGATATATATTTCTTGACTAGTTTGCCTAAGAGAGGCACTAACTTGACTCTGTTCGGGACTAGGGCAGGTGGCCAGTCTGTCGATAGCCTCCGACTAGAGTACTACAACCACCAGACTAGAGAAAAAGGGATAGATATAAAGACCATATCCCGTCCTAAGCTCATGGTGATTGCGTTCACTGTTACTAGACTTTGCAGAGCTGCCGCATTACATATTGCCACCGGATCCCAGATGCGTATGGCAGTTGATTGCTTACAAAGCACCATATTCAACTGGTGCGATGCTGTGTTGGCCAATGTGAAGGGCCAATTGACCAGGGCCAAGAACGAACGACTTAAGACTTTTGGTTATGGGGCTTTAGTCGTGATTTTTGGCCTAGAGAGGATTCCTATGCTTATCCCACAACACCTTACTGTTGGAGCTGGGCTTCCTCGAGACCCCAAACTGATGCGATGGGTCACAGTCATGGCCCGTCATCCTGATGAGGGGACTGAGGTCATTCGGTTCAAACCTGAGTATTTCCAATGGTTGGAGAACCAGATTTTTTCTATTCAGGACTTCCCTTATGCTGGGATTGATTTTCGTGGAGACCCAGACATGGCTCTTCCTCCAGGATAGTAGTGGGACGACTCAGGTAAAATCATTTTTCAACATTTTCCTAACTTTAATTTTTTTATTTTTATATCGTCCTAAAACTGATAGTAATAATTTCAAAATGCAGATGTGGGCCCATAGCGACCAGCCGCTCTCTGCTATGTTGAGAGTTAATTACTCCCTACTCGAAGACACTAGCCTAAGCTATGTTGGTGTATTAGAGCCCTAGAAACAAAAAATTTGCTAGATTTATTTTATTTTAAGCGTGATTTTTATTGGTTTTTGATCAAGTCAAGAGGTGATGGAGATGAAACTCGTGGTGTAAAGACTCGACTCAAAATCACTACAAAAATGCACTTAAGATGATTAAGCAATCTTTTATCTTCAATGAACTTCTAGCTAGGAAAGAGTTGGAGAATGAAAATGCTTTGTAAACACAAATCTTTCTTAACAGACAAATCAAAAGAAGAGTATTTGTTCCAATGCACTCAAAACGAGACAACTAGTTATTTTGCACAAAAATTTCCTTTTCCCTTCAGATATTCAAATGCTACGAAAACAAATCTTTTTCAAAAGAGATTTTTATATTTTATAAAACATTTAAAGCTATAACTAAAGCAAATCTCGAGAAAACTATGAATAAAGCAAACTTAATATCTACAAACTAGGAAAACCTATTTGAAGTAAAAGCTCACAAAATGTCTTTTCGAGGATGTTTTACTTTTACTTGGCTATAAGCAAACCAAGGACTAATTTGTCCAGAATCACAAATAAGTCAAGAACAACCAATTTTGTTTTCTTTTTGAAAATGAAAATCCAAACTTTCAATCAAAAGATTTTCGAAGTTTTGTAACGAGAAAACTCAAAACAGATTCCTCAACAAGGGGAGATTTCATAAATGGTCAAACTCATAAGAAGGCTGGTAGACACTAAGGTGATCTGAAGTCCCTACAGCTTCTAAGCTCAGAGCCACTACATAACCAAATCGAAAAACAAACCCAACAAGCAAAACTCCTAGGAATTTCACCTAAAACCCTAACACCGATGAAATTAAACCAAGGAAAGCTTTTAACAAGTCACATGCAGGTCTGGGCAGAGGATAACAACTGCTAAACCAAAATAAAACTAATTTAAAAAGTAAAATTCAAAATTTTCAAGATTTTAGCAGGGTATGCAGGTTCAGAGTTTACACAGGTGCGTGTACGCTCTGTGTGCAAAGTAAAAGTGCATATAGGTACGCACTGTGATACAAGCACAGACTGTGGACTTCTCTCAAAGTAATGAAAAAGCAAAAACAAACCTAGATCCACTAAATCCACCCAAGTCCACACACAACAAGCCAAAAACAGAAACAAAAGGCAAGTTTCTCAGGTCAAAGAAAAAACAAGGAAAACAATCAAGTCCCCAACGGAGTCGCCATTTTGTCATGCGGAATGAGTCGATCTTGCGGACAAGATAAACCTTCCTAGAATCTAAAGAAGACCTAATGACAAGCAAACCAACCAGACACTATCTTTCTCTAAATATGCTTTTATAAATAATGGCAAACAAGTGCGTTTAGGGCCTACCTTATGTCCAACGCAAGTTTGAGGATGCCCTCGCTCCTTCGATCCAAATGAGCTCCTTTGTCGCGAACCTGTAGGTTTTAACCCCATACAAAAATTACCTACATACGAATTCTAAATCACGGGAAAAATAAAAATGCAAGAGCATAACACATAAAACACATATACACAGAGATTTCCCACTACATCTCAAAACCAAGACTACCAACTTGATTTTTCATTATTATCCTTTCAATGTTACAATACATATTTATACATCCTGAAGCATCCAATACCATGGACCGAAAAACCATCACGTCCAATACCATGGACCAAAAAACCATCGATCCAATACCATGGACTAAAAACCATCGCGTCCAAAAAACATGTGCGAAAATCATGCACAAAACCATAGGTGGTTCCGCCCAACCTAACATAGGGTCCAAAACCAAAATTTTCCGGGGCGCTGCCCCGGACTCCATAATGTGGGGTTACGGGTACCCCTAAAACCCCCTGTTAACTATGCGGAAAGAATATAACACAACCCAACAAGGACTTGGGACAAATTCAAAAAAGCTCTTACAAACCACTTTGACCAGGAATCTGTTTTTTTGGGTTGCCTTACTAAGCTCTGACAGACGGGCACAGTGGATGAATATATTACGGCCTTTGAAGCCTTAGCCTTCCGCACTTGGGGTCTCTCAGATGTGTTCTACATGGAATGTTTTATCAACGGTCTTAAAGAGGCCATAAAAGCCCATGTCCAACTGCACCACCCTCCCACATGGCTTGAGGCTTGCAAGGTAGCTCGTGACGTGGAACGTGCGTTAGCAGCCCTGGCCACCCACCCAAATTTCACCGCTAAGAGTCGCACCACACAGGCTCACAGCATGACTCAAACACTTAAGGTTCAAAAGGTGTCACTAGTAGAAATGGCCGAAAGAAGAAACCAGGGATTATGTTACTACTGTGATGGAAAATACTCCCGAGGTCACCAATGCAAGGAGCCCAAATTTTTTCAAATTGATGCCATTGGTTACAACTCATCGGAGGAAGATACACCACTTGAGGAACCTGAGGTGGTAGAAGAAGATAACCAAAAGGAAAATGTCCCTGATGAACCAGTTATTTCACTGCATGCTCTGGGAGGGATTTCTTCACCTCAAACTCTAAAAATCATAGGTTTTATTAAACATCGCCCAGTGGTAGTCCTGATTGATAGAGGAAGTACACATAATTTCATCCATTAAAAAGTCGCAGAAGTAGTGCATTGTTTTGTACAAGCAGTTTTTAACTTCCAAGTCCAAATTGCGGATGGGGGCACAATGAAATGTGAAGGCCGCCTTGAAAATGTCAAACTTCAAATGGGGGATTATCAGATGAAGACCCACATGTTTGCAATACACATGGGTGGGTGCGACAATGTCCTAGGGGCTGAATGGCTTTGCACTCTGGGGCCAATCACAATGGATTTCCAGGAGTTATATATGAGTTTTAAGTAGAAAAACTCCACACATACCCTCCGTGGACTCCAGGTGGGAGCCCCCTCTATCATTAGCTCGCATAGGATGGAAAAATTGCTAAAAAAGGGACATCATGGAGTTATAGCTCAATTTAATGCCATCTAGGGAGTCGAAACTAAGTCTCTGTCGATTCACCCGGAGATGCAACAGATTTTAAATAACCATCTGCCGGTCTTTGACAAGCCTCATGAGCTTCCACATTTGAGAGGGGACATGATCATAGCATCACCTTGGTTCCTAGGGCCTAACCCCCAAATGTGTGCCCCTACAGATATTCGTTCACCCAAAAGAATGAAATAGAAAAAATAATCAAGAAACTTTTGGAAGGAGGGGTCATACGTCCTAGCATTAGTCCTTATTCATCACCGGTGTTCATGGTACTGAACAAAGATGGGGAATGGTGGATGTGTCCAGATTTCAGGGCCCTCAATAAGTTGACAGTCAAAGATAAATTTCCCATCCTGGTGGTTGATGATTTGCTCGATGAACTCAATGGGGCTCAATTCTTCACTAAGCTGGATCTTCACTCAGGCTACCACCAAATTCGCATGAAGGAAGTCGACATTCCAAAAACCGCTTTCCAAACTCATGAAGGCCATTATGAGTTCTTGGTCATGCCATTCAGTCTTTGTAATGCCCCATCTACATTTTAGAGCCTTATGAACCATCTTCTCAAACCATATCTCAGGAAATTCGGTCTTGTCTTCTTCGATGACATCCTCATCTATAGTTGCACTTGGACCGCACATCTTCAACATGTAGATCTACTTTTGCAACTGCTCCGTAAGCATCAATTATTTGTTAAGAAATCCAAGTGTTCGTTTGGCATGGAAGAAGTTGAGTATTTGGTCCACATTGTGGGGCGTTTAGGAGTCAAGGTGGACCCCAAAAAGATCCAGGAAATGCAGGATTGGCCTCAACCTAAGACTTTGAAGAGCCTAAGTGGATTTTTGGGTCTCACCAGCTATTATCGCAAATTTGTCCGCAATTATGGTCGCATAGCGAAGCCCCTCACACAACTCCTAAAGAAAAATTCATTCTGCTGGAATGAGGAGGCACAACAAGCATTTACAGCTCTCAAAAATGCCATGTGTTCCACTCCAATCTTAGCACTACGGATTTCACCAAATCTTTTGTCATTGAATGTGATGCTTCGGGTATAGGTATTGGGGTAGTTTTAATGCAGGAAGGTCAACCTTTGGCCTTCACCAGCCAACAACTAAGTGGGAAGAATCTGGGTCAATATACCTATGAGAAGGAAATGATGGCCATCTTACATGCAGTAGAGACCTGGTGACCTTACTTATTGGGGTGACGTTTCCAAATCCGCACAGACCATCACAGTCTCAAATATTTTTTGGAGCAACGCCTATCCTCCCCACAACAAAATAAATGGCTAGCCAAAATGCTGGGATATGATTATGAGATCATTTACAAAAAAGGGCAAGAAAATAGGGTAGTAGATGCATTATCTCGCAAATTTGAGGAAGAAAGCACCCTGCTAGCAATTTCCCTTCCCATTCCAGAATGGATTGAAGAGGCTCGCAGGAAATGGTTTTCACATCCCGGGCTCTCCCAACTCATTTCTCAATTGCAGGCAGATCCAAATCTCACCAAGGGCTACTTGTGGAAGAATGAGATTCTTCGCTATAGGGACAGAGTCGTAATATCACCAACATCCAGCCTCAAAAGTCGCATTTTGGCAGAATTACACTCATCTCCCCTTGCAGGACATTCATGCTTTTAGAAGACGTATGCTCACACCAAAAGATCATTTTTTTGGACAGGCATGAAAAAGGACATCCTTACTTTTGTAGCAGAATGCGATGTATGTCAATGCCACAAAGGGGAGACCGTCAAAGCACCAGACACATTACAACCATTGCCCATCCCGGCTTCAATATGGATGGAGGTTTCTATGGATTTCATTACAAGTCTTCCAAAGTCCAGAAACAAGTTAGTCATCATGGTGGTTGTGGACGGACTTTCGAATTATGCTCATTTCTGCACCCTACCCCATACGTTTACACCGACTTTGTCGCTCAATCTTTCACGGATCAGATCTTCAAATTGCATGGCATCCCCACTTCTATTATGTCTGATCGTGACCCGATCTTCACCAGTAGTTTTTAGCAGGAACTCTTTAGGCTACAAGGCACCCATCTAAAACTCAACACTTCCTATCATCCACAAACAGATGGTCAAAATGAAGCCGTCAACAAATGTCTAGAAACCTACCTTAGGTGTTTCACTTCAGAAAAGCAACATCTGTGGGTTCAGTGGTTACCTCTGGCTGAATCATGGTATAACACCAACTATCATGCCTCCACCAAAATGACTCCCTACGAAGCAGTATATGGTCAACTACCTCCTTCTCCTACTTCTTATATCAAGGGGTGCTCAAAGGTACAAGCAGTGGATCAACTCCCAGAAAGTCGTTCAACCATGCTCGCCCATATTAGAGAGAATCTTGATCAAGCTCAAAACCGCATGAAGCAACAGGTAGATCAGCATCGCTCAGAGCGCCAATTTCAGGAAGGGGATCAGGTATTTCTGAGGCTGCAACCCTATAAGAAAACATCACTCAAAGACAAGGGTTATCAGAAACTATCTACAAAATTCTATGTACCATATCAAGTACTTCAGCGCATTGGAGAAGTAGCATACAAGTGGCTTTGCCACCTACGACAAAAATCCATCTAGTTTTCCATGTCTCATGCCTCAAGAAAGTGATTGGGAAAAATTGCAGAATTCAAATCAGTCTACCTGAATTGGACGAGGAAGGGTCAATCTGGCTCCAACCTGAACAGGTCATGGACACACGAGAACGGCCCCTGCGTGGCCGAGTGATTAAGGAAGTCCTCGTCAAGTGGAAAGACACCTCTCCGGAAGATGCAACTTGGGAACCAACCACTATTCTTCAGCAGTTTCCATAGCTTCAGCGTTGAGGACAAGGCTATTCTTAAGGGGGAGGGCATGTTAGGGTCCCACCCTAAACCCCTTATTTATGTAGTGGGATCACGTCATAATAAAGAGTCAATAAAGCCCATATTAATAATTGTAAGTGGTTAACCCGCTATTTATTACGGGAGCACAGTTAGTTGCAAATGGGCCTAGTATTAGGTAGATGGTATTAATAAAACCTATGGTATTGATCCATGGTATTACATGTATGAGTCATATATAAAGGATAGAGACTCCCTGCGAGGAGCATCGTGTGTCTTATTTTTGAATCGAGCTCTGCTCTATTGGAGGTTGCCCCCTCGAAGAGGCTAGTGAATATTTCTTCGGAATAATAAAGTATTTTCTGTTGACTCTCACTATTCTATGTTCTGGGTATTTTTCTTCGCATATTCTGTATTTGGGTATCTTTTGCAGGTTAAAAGCATAACAATGGTAGCTATCCATTTGTCCCTTTTGCCTTCAATGCCTTCTTGGGTCAGGATGTCTTTAACAATAGTGTTGGGCACATAAGCAATCACATGAGAGTACAAGATGTAAACTCTAAAGTCCTTGATGGCCTTTACAAGGGCATATGCTTGTTTCTCCATGATTTGATATTTAAGTGGAGCATCTGTAAGGGCTTTGCCGAAGAAGGCTGTCAGTTTTTCACATCCCTGGTCATATTTTTGGAGCAAGACAGCAGCAATTGTATGTTCTGATGCAAATGAAAATATGATAAAGTCCTTGTCAAAATTGGGGCTTGTGAGGACTGGTGTTTGAGTCAAAGCTTTTTTCATTTCTTCAAAGGCTTGTTTAGTTTCTATTGTCCACTTAACCTTGGAGTCTTTTTTGAGCATGTTGTTCAGCAATCTTATTAGCTCAGCAAGATTTGGTATGAATCTTCTTAGAAAGTTGATCTTCCCCAAAAAGGCTTGTAGTTCTTTAATGTTTCTGGGGTGAGGGACTTGTAAGATAGCTTGTATTATGTCTGGATCAATTCTAATGCCTTCTTTAGAGATGATATGGCCCAATAATTTTCCTTCTTCTAGGCCAAACAATGATTTCTTTGGATTTAGTGATATACCATATTTTCTGCAAATTAATAATACTTGCTTGAGATGATATAGGTGCTCTTGATCTGATTTGGAGAAATTCGTAAGGTCATCTAGGTAAATGACTAAAAAGTCATGGACCTCTTTAGCAAAAGCAATATCCATGGCTCTTTGAAAAGTTTCTCCTGCATTCTTGAGTCCAAAAGGCATTTTCACATATTTGAATGTTCCCCAAGGGGTTGTGAAAGAAGTTTTATCTTGGTCATCAGGGTGCATTAGGATTTTATTGAAGCCTTAGAATCCATCTAACAGTGATATCCTTGAAGCACCCACTACCCTTTGTAGAATGTGATCCATTTTGGGTAAAGGGTAATTATCCTTTAAAGAGACTTTGTTTAAATTTCTTAAATCAACACACAGCCTTATCTCCGCTATCTTCTTTCTAGTGGGCACTAAATTTGAAACCCATTCTGAGAACCTGATTGGAGCTATAATTCCAGCTTCATACATTCTCTTAACTTCTTTCTCAATCAAAGGGAGCAGCACAGGGTTGACCCTCCTAAGTTTTTGTTTGAAAGGTTTTTGGTTTTATTTGAGAGGTATTGTGTGTTGGATTACTGCAGTATCATAAGACTTCAGGTCCTTATAAATCCATGCAAAGACATCTTGAAATTCTTTGAATAGTTCAATATACTTGAGTTTTTGGTCAGGAGGCAGAGCTCTAGACAATTTTATCATTTTGGGGTTTTCTGCAGTTCCTAAATTGCAGTCCTCAATTTCTGGGTTTAATGGTTGCATTTTAGGTTTCCTAGAGATGTCATTTGAGTCAAAAATGTCCTCTAAAGGAGTGAGGCCTGTAGGTAGAAAATTATCCTTCAGCTCAATGACTTCACACTCTACTGCAATTGCATCCTCACTTTCTTTTTCATGAAGTTCCTGTAAATCTGTTTTAGTGAACTTGGTGGGATGTAGAATTTGGTTTCTTGTTTCAGCAGAGATATGTGTTTCAATTTTGTCTATTTGATGGCTTTCCTCTATAGTGTTGGTATCCATTTTTGTGCTTGAGAACTCTTCCTTCAAAGTCAGGAAATTTTTGATTTGTGTGTCATTTTCAAACACCTGTCAGTCTTTGACATTATCTGGTACAGCAGGTCTATGTTTTATTTCAGCAGTGAATTGGTGATTGGGCTTAAATGGCAATTTGAAAGTGCTTGCAAAGGTTGCTAGACTATGGGCATGCAGATTTTGATTCCTTGGAATCTTGGTCAATTGGGATTCAAGAAAGGTGTTAAGAATTTCCATTGTAGCAGCTCTATATGACCTCATCCTAAGATCATTTGTAATGAAAGTTACCCTTTATTTGTTGAATGATGAGGTCAGAGTCTCCCAAAATTGATATTCGAGCTGCACCTAAGTTTTTTATCACTTTGAGCACTAATAGGAGGGCTTCATACTCAGCCATGTTGTTAGTGCACCTGAAATTCAATCTAAATGCATGTCCCTCAACGTGGTCATCCTTCACATTGTTTATCCAAATCCCTGCCCCTGCTCCTAGCTTATTAACAGATCCATCAAACTATAGATACCACAAATTCTCTTGATTTGAACTGTTATTAGGAGCTTTTTCAATTTTCTTAGCAGGCAGAGTTGGATTTTCAGTCTCATAGGATTCTTTATGTGTGACTGTCAATTTATTGTTTTCCAAGAATTCTTGAATCTGAACTGTGGATTCTTTGTCTAGGAATTCATCATGACTTAAAGCCATAATTTTTACATCAGTTGGGGTTTGAATCTCAGTGTTGTATAAGATAAAAGAATCCATGTCTGAATGCATAGAATAAATGGGAAAGTTTTGGGGTTTTTCTTGACTACTTACCACATACTTCATCAAAGTTTCTCGGTATAGCCTCTTAAGCTGGTCGAAGACTGAGATAGTGGCATAAGACATGTCTAGTTGCAAAGATCCTTGTAGCTTGGCACCCCAGGATCTAGATAACAACATTCCATACTTGGGTGGAATATCAGCTACCACCACATCCATGAGAATTGTCTTGGCTGGATATTGGGACTAATGACACACACAATCCTTGATTAAGCCTAGACAAAACCGACCTGACTGGGAATCAAAAGGAAAAATAGGTTCTTTGGTATGCCTTGTCATTCTAGTCCAACTTTTCCATAACAGATTTAGGCATCAAATTATGGGAGGGCTCCTGAATCAAACATTGCATTGTGAAGCACCTTGTCATGAATGTTTAAACTCACATAAAAGGGAGGGACACCTCCATCTACTGTTTTACCATTTGCTTCAGGGCCAAATATAAGTTCTGGTTGATCATCAAGGATGTTCACTGAATCTTTGTTTTCTGAAATTAGTAATGATTTGTTGATTTGTTCCCTAAAAACTTCATGCCTAGCCAATTCAGATAATGGGATGGATACTTTTAACTTACTTATTTCAGCCTCCATATTAAAATGTTTTTCTATTTGTATTTTGACATTTTGGGCAGCAAGGTTGTGTTTTTCAACTAGGTTTTCAACAACTGCCTCTTTTACTAGAATGTTATGATGAACCGGAGTTATTTTCTCACCATCTTCCAAAGGTTCTTCTACAATTTCTTTGAGTGGAGAAATAGATGTAGGGTGTTGTTTTGATTTATCTTTGTCTGAAACATCTTCAACTGTTGGACTATTTGGATTGGAAGTTGATTTAGGGATGATTGGTATATGAGAGTCCTTGAGTTTAGTTTTGGTAGGTTTCTTGATTGTCTTTTGCTTGGGATCATCAAGGATGTCTATTCTCCTACTTCTCAAGTTGTATTGCTTGTGGACTTCATACATAGTTGTTTCATACCCTTGCTTAAAATCAAAGGATTCCCCTGATTTCATTCGACACTGACTAAGAGTATGAGCCTCTTGATCTTCTTGAGTTAGGAAAATTGGTTGGCCACTATTGAGGCCCATTAGGTTAATGTGGGGGTCCTTTGTTGGTTCACTAGATGTGGAAGCTTCTGCATAGTTTTCTTGGAAGGGGGGCCTTATGTTTTGGTCTGGACCAACTTTTCCTACATTGGGGTTTTGATTTTTTCTAAAGTTTGGATTTCTTGCATTGTTGTTTGGTTGGATTTCCCATGAAGATTTCCTCTCAATAGTTTCCACTCTATCTTCCAGCTTTTCCATGTGTTTAATGATTGCATCAAGTTTCTATTCAAAGGCAGAGGGTTCCTCTTTGAAAGTTGTTCTTCTTTCAGATCTAGCTCGATTTCGTTTAGAAATTAGATTAGCTTCAACACTCACAGCTATGCTCTGCATATCTTCAAGGCTAGGAGGAGCTCTTTCCTTGAGCTGGTAAGCCATGTCTAAGTCAAATCCATCAGGGAATTTGATCAATGCTAAGTCTGGTGGTGGTCTAAGATTTATTGGAATAGCAAGGTATGTATTGTTGAATCTGGCACAATAATCTTGGACACTCTCCTATGGGCCTCTCTTCAAGTTCTCATATTCTGTTAAGATGTGTAAAGGGTCCTTTTTATTTTCCCACCTGTTTAGGAAAGTCTGATAAAGGGCATCTGGATTAGCTATTGTGTTTGCAGGGAGTGACCTAAACCATGTCCTTACATCACCAGTTAAGCTCTGGAAAAAAAATTTCATCCTGACATCATCGTCATCAATCTCATAGTTTTAAAAATAGTCTGTCATCCTCTTGGTATGTTGTTGAGCAGTGTAAATGCCAGTACCATCAAAGGAGGTAACTTTTCCCTAATAATCCTATGGCATAGCCCCTAGATTGGTAGGCAATTACAGGGGAGCATATCTATTTTCCATCTTAGCAGGGAAAAGAGGGACAACTAGAAGCACAGGGATAGGAGCTGAGATAAGTGTTGTGGATGGATGGGTGGAAAAGAGATTTTGGAGTGATGAAGGTGAACTGGAAGAAGCTACAGCAATAGGAAGAAGGGCTTGAGATTCTGCTATAGTAGGTTTAATTTGAATGGGTTTCTGCTGGGGTATTTCAAGATTTGAATCAACAGAACTCTCTTGATTTTCTGGTTCCCTAAGGCTCTTAGCAATCAAATTTGGATTGTCAAAAATAGCTGAAGGATTTGGGTCTGGGTTTGACCTTGTGTACCAAGTTTTCTTCTTTGGAGCCAGCTTCTAAAGTATATTTTGGGTATTTCCTGGGAATATTTGGAGAATACAAGTTTTGACAATATCTTTGAAGGAAGCTACTGAAATGTAGGAGGATTTGGGGCTTTCCTTCAGGTAGGTTTGAAACAAGGATGGCCAAACAAATCTTTGAGACAACTGTTTAGAATCTAAAGCTAAATTGGAGTTAGACTGAAGTATCTTTTATTTACTCTTGTGATTGCATAGTAAAGACAATTTCAAAGGTTTCCTGGCTAACTTCAGGCTCCATCTGTAGCTTTAGAGATTAGACAGTAGTAACAGACATTCATTCATTCCCCAGTGGAGTCGCCAATGATGTGCCCTCCACCCACTCATCTTGGTTCGCAAACTTTTCTATGTTAGGGATGCTGCAATGTTCATAGGGTGCCAGCCTATATTTTACCCTTCTTGCATTGATAAAGCCATATGGGTCATAGGGTACCCACCAAAAGCTTCTCTTGAGTCTGAGGGTTTGACCCAATATTTCATCAGCATCCTTCCATCCCTCTTTCTTGTTCATAACAAAGGGGCCTAACTGGTCTCTGAGTTTCAATCGGGCCTTTGTCTTTGTGCTATGGAAGTGACTCAGATCTGAATTGATGAATTACCTGAAATATTCCAAGGAAAATAGTCTCATTGGCACATATCTCGGCAGCCTATAGGGGCATAGCTCACAGCCATATATCCTCAGAATGGTGTGATTTTGGTAAAAGTACCAGTCACCTATTTTATAGTTTTTGGAGAGCTGTAGTATCTTTTGCATATCACATGTCAGCCTAGGAGGAGGAGTTCTCATTTGGAGAGAAGAGACTGGGTATACAAATAAATCAATAAACTCACAATAAGAGTAGGGAGAGCTGCAGACTTCATGAAAGATTAGGGTCCAAAAAATGACAGACCTCCTTTCCCCTTTATGGTCCAATTTTCTAATGGGGAATTGGAAGATATCTGGCTGGTAATATAGGAATAGATGATAGATATAGGATGAATATTTAAAAATTCCCTCCCTGTCTAGCCTCAACAATTGGTCATGTATCTTGTTGGCAATAAATTTGGCATAGTTGTATTTAACAGCAGGGGGCTGCCCTGAGGTAAATATAGACATCATAACTAGTATGGTTTCATCAATATGCTCACTTGTCTTGAACCCCAAAACAAAAGATATCATATCAACAACTAATCTACCCGCTTCAGTGAAAGATGCATAGTCGAAAGGAGGTGGCTCCTTAGGCTGGAAATCTGCTCTCATAAACACTTGGGAAATTCTGGTTATCTCTGAGCTGGAGAGTTTGGGGCCTTCATCCAGCAAGAATTTCATAGTAAGAGGAAACTGGAGGTGGGTTGGTTTGAAGTTCAACATTTCATTTATAGAGTTAGGAGTAATATGAAAAAGGGTAGTCCTAGATGGACTCTTAACTGCCCTGTTTGTTGGCTCATAGTTCTCACAGTGGAGGTGATTATCTCAGGGAAAATATTCACAAAGGGGAGGTAGTATCTGGGTAGATTTGATTCACATATTCCATAGACATCATTTTGGTTTAAGTAACTGTTTCTGAGCTCACAGACTGCTTGCAGATGGTTTTGGTAGCCTACTAGGTCTTGGATTAGATAGTCTTTATCATCTAAGTGCAAATGTTCCAACTCCTTGTGGGGTGCATTAAGAGGAGGGATGTTCAAGGCTACTAGACCTTCCATGGCTAAACTCTGTTGCCTTTAAAATTAGAAATTTTGGCTCTATGAAAGCAAATAGGCAAAACAATGGCTCTGTAGATTTCTCTGGGATTTTCACCGTTGAAACAGGTTTGTTGGCTTCAATTTAGCTCTGTGGATTGAAGTTAGCTGGAGAAATAGGACTTATGGGCTTCTTTGGCACAATGGGCTACAATTATGGGCAAAAGGCAACTTTTGGGGTTTCTTGGAGAATTTGCAGGGCCGAACGAGCTCAATTTTAGCTCACTGTGCAGATTTATGGTGAATTTGCCAAGACAGAGGTTATGGTGGGTAATTGGGCAGCAACACAGTGTTTCTTCTTCAAATTATAGGTGTTGTGGGCAATTTTATAGTGAAATCCAATAAAAACAGGGCCGGGAGCAATTTGCTATAAATACCTGTTTTCTCGGTGGAATGGCCGATTTGTAGGTGACCAGGTGAGCCGAGGGGCCGAGCTGTGGAGTAAAACTGCTGGTTGGCGGACTTGAATGGCGAAAATAGTCTTTTGCACGTAACTTAGCATGCACTGGTAGCATGGAAAAAACAAAGGCAAATGGGTAAAACTAACGTTTTCACCCATTTTTACTCGAAATTTTGACTTTGGCGGGTTACTGTGCACTTTTTTTTTATGACGTCATCATGATGTCATTTTGTCATGTAGCAGGGTATGGATGTTGAAATGGCAGGTGACATGGCGGGTGACGTCAGCAGATAGGCGGGCAGCAATGGGGGTGACGTAATCAGATGACGTGGGCATGATGTCAGCAGGGAGGCGATGGGGTGGTAAGTGGTATTCCCCGCACCGCTTTTGGGGGGAAGTGGTTTTGGGGGAGGGGGCTCTGAACACGCCGGGCGCTTGACACGCGTCCTCGGTACGACGGAAATACCGCCCATCCCCCGGACGCTATAGTTCGGCATGTTAGGGCTTGCGATATCACCGACCACCATCGGATCTGTCAGCACCGATCGAACGGCTGGCGGGTAATGAAGGTGGCGGTAGGTTAACAGTGGGGGACCCACTTTAATTTTTTTGCGTTTTGTAATGTTTTTGCGGTGTATTTTGGACTTTGGGTTAAATGGGTTTTGTGGGTTTAATATGCGGGTTTCGGCTATTTATTTAGCCAGAGGCTAAACAAGTCCTGATGGGCACGTGGAGGGTTGTTATTGGCCCCGGGTGGACCAATAACTCCCTAAAAAAATTTTAAAATATAGTTGTAGTTAGCCAAGGGTCGGGGTATTAGATTTTTTAGGGATTTTGTGTATTTATACATAGTAAGGGAGGGGAATATACATAGGAGCTATATAATAGGGTTAGTGGGTTAATATGACTATGTGGAATGGGTTTGTATGGTTAGGCTAAGTTTATAGAGTGAAACTTAGGCATGGGGGGAATGAAAGGATACCAAGTTATAAAGTTTAGGAAATTTGGCAAAATGGAATAAAGATTTTTTACACAAGAAATGTGGCTTGTTTTGCATAGGTTAAAACACCTTTTCCCTTAGTTTTTCTATGAGATGAAGTGGACTAAAGGTAATAAGCAGATCTCATTGCCCTTGGGGGGAATGTTAGTAAGTGTTTCCTGGAAAAAGGGGAGGGGAATTAGTCATGCTCCCTTTGTTTTGTAGCCACCTTGCCATGGTACCTTATGACTTTTATGAGAAGAAAACTTGTTTCAAAGGAGCAAATTGCTCATACACCTGCTTCTATACCATCAAAACTGCCTACCCAACCTATTATACCTAACATTTTTTCTTCATTTTCATTGGGTGCATTTGAACTAGCAAACCCTGATTCCTCTCTTTTCTTTTAGCTGTCCTCCTATCTAAGTCTATGCTTATCTCTTCCAAGGCTCAAATTAAGTTGTTCAGACCCTTTGCTTCTCTACCTAACTACTTGTCTGCCAAGCTTGAACTATTTGTGCAGACCTTTATTCTCTATTCTAAGACAAGTAAATTCAAACATGATCTAGCCAGGATTAGACTATCTGGCTATTCATCAACTGTGGCAAGCGTCAACCACCTATACATAGTGAAATTCTACAAAATATGGAACCTTTGCAGCATGAAAAGAATGAACATATTTAGCACTTCTCCAGTCAATCATGAAAAATGAAACCTATTGGTATAGGAAGCTAACATGGTCATTCTGCTTAAAGCTCATATATAACTCCTAGAAATCCATTGTGATTGGGCCAAGTGTGCGGAGCCATTCAACACCCAAGACAATGTCACACCCACCCATGTTGATGGAAAACATGCGGGTCTTTAGGTGGTAATATCCCATCTGAAGTTTGATATTTTCACAACGGCCGTCACATTTCATTATGCTCGCATTAGCAATCTGTACCTGGAAATTAGAGATTGCTTTGACAAAACAATGCACAACTTTTGCGACTCTCTGATGGATAAATTTACGTGTGTTTCCACTATCAATCAAGACTACTACATGGCGATGTTTAATCAAACCTCTGATTTTGAGAGTTTGGAGAGAAGAAATTCCTAACAAAGCATGGAGTGAGATAATTGGTTCTTCTGGTGTAGCGGGAGCTCATCGTTCTGTTGGTTGTCCTCATCTTCCTCCTTTGGTCCCTAAAAGGATGGGGCTTCCTCAAATGAACTGTGATCAATAGAATCAATTTGAAAGAATTTGGGTTCCTTGCATTTATGCCTCGGGGAGTGTTTGTCATCACAGTAGTAACACAATCCTTGCTTTCTTCTTTCCGCCATTTCTGCTAGTGACACCTTTTAAACCTTAAGTGTTTGGGTAGTGCCCAGAGCCTGGGTGGGGTGTCCCTTAGCTATGAAATTTCGACGAGGCAACTGGGCTGCTAACACGCATTCCACTTCGTGAGCCGTTGTGCAAGCTTCCAACCATGTGGGCGGGTGGTGCATCCGGACGCGATCTTGGATGATGTCTTTGAGACCACTGATAAAACATTCCAAGTAGAATTCATCTGCCAGACCTATGTGGAAGGCTGATTCCTCAAAGGCTATAATATAGTCGTGTACTATGCCTGTCTGCCGGAGCTTAGTAAGATGACCCAAAAAATTGGATTCTTGTTCAAAGCGTTCACAGAGGGATTTTGAGAACGCCTGCCAAGTAATTGGCCTTGCATAGCATTATTGATGCCACTACCACCATTTCCATGTTTCTTGGTACAAGTAAAGGCCTCCCACATGTAGCTTAGTCTCATCATCTCTGATGTGATTCAACGTGAAATATTGGTCCATTTGTGATAGCCATATTTCCGGATTATAGCCATCAAATTTGTACATGTCTAGCTTCGGTGGTTGAGGGTGGGAATGTTGGTGGTTTCCATGGAAGTGAAAATAATGATTAGATTCTCCTTCATGATCTTCATTAAAAGCATATGCCTCTGATTGTACCACCGACTGGCCCTTTGTGAATGTGTCGTTCAATGTCTAGATCTGTGTCAATAATTCCTCCAACCTATTTTCAAGGGATTTCATCTTCTCATTGGCCATAACTTGAGCTCTGGTTTCTACCATACACAAATCTGGTTCATTTGTCATTACTGTGAAAAAATTTGGGACCGCTTGAAAATTGAAGTTGACAAGTGAATGATACCACCTCGCTCAGCGTGCCGTCCTGATTCTTATGGGCTAAGTCTCTTATAAGCGTCCCAGGAGGGCCTCAGACCTTTTTTTTTAAAATACTCTGAAAGGAGTTTTAATCCCCCCACTTATCAATACTACAGTAGCTAATTCCTGGAAAAGTTAATCCTACCCAATGTCCTGTGAGAATCACCCCAAGGTATGGGAGCCACAAGCCTCCCTGCACAAATGATCAAATCTATTTGCAAAGCCCTCAACTGCAGAGTGTGAGTAGGAATGCAGTAATGAAAGGACCCCCACTGCTAGATTTGAATGGTATTTTGGTGGATCTGATTGTTGTGGTGGCGCAGAACCCAACCTGCTAGATCTGATCTGGAAAAGAAGATGATGGGTGATCTTCAGAGAGACAAGGGAACTATGGTTTCAAGGAGTGTTAGGTGCTACAGATCAAAATATACATAAGGGTCCAACAGTAGTACTTGGCCCAATCTTTGAGGGCACTAACTAAGGAGGATCAACCGTACCCTTAGTCGTACTACCCGACCACCCTATCATACGCACGAGTAATCTCCTTGACTGCTATTCTCGGTGTATTGTAGTAGCAAGATGGCTGACAATTTATCTATTGTGAGGTTTCAGGTGAGCCTAGGGGGCTTCCAATATACCCAGAGGGTACGTGGAAGACAGTCCGTGTGCAGTTCTGTCTAATGTGCTACTACTCAAAGGGGTACCCACAGGGGTTACAAGGGAGTCCAACAAGCGTGACCACCTATTGTATTTCCTGCATGCATGCCTCCCTAAATCCATAGGTTTATGCACTCAATGACAGACCCCATGGTTTAAAGACACCGGAACACGTCTCTAGCCAAAAAAAGAAAAATCTGCTACAAATGGAGATACTACTGCCCTTGGAAAGTGCTCTGATACCACTTGTTATGCTCTTGACCTGTGAGAAGATGCTAGAATACCAAATATGTGGATAAATACAACCCGGAACATAGAACAAAATAGACATAACAACATGTATTTTATTATTTAGAGATGAAAGCAATGTTCACTTGCCTCTTCGAGGGGGAAACCTCCAATAGAGCAGGGCTCGATTACAGAAATAAGACACGACCTCCTAAATGGGAAGTCTCTATCCTTTATATAGGATTCATACAAGAAATACCATGTGTCAGTACCATGGTTCTATTAATACCATCTATTTAATACCATGGCCCATTTGCAACTAGTTGTGGTACCTTTCTTTAAATGTAGGTCAACCACTTACAATTATTAATATGGGCTTTATTGACTCTTTAACTAACTATAACTATGACTTGACCCTATTACATAAATAAGGGGGTTAGGGTTGGACTCGAACCATGTCCTGTGAGAATCACCCCAAGGTATGGGAGCCACAAGCCTCCCTGCACAAATGGTCAAATCAATTTGCGAAGCCCTCAACTGCAGAGTGTGAGTAGGAATGCGGCAACGACCGGACCCCCACTGCTCGATTTGAATGGTATTTTGGTGGATCTGATTGTTGTGGTGGCGCAGAACCCAACCTGCTAGATCTGATCTGGAAAAGAAGATGATGGGTGATCTTCAAAGAGACAAGGGAACTATGGTCTCAAGGAGTGTCAGATGCTCCATATCAAAATATACATAAGGGTCCAACAGTAGTACTTGGCCCAATCTTTCAGGGCACTAACTGAGGAGGATCAATCGTACACTTAGCCATACTACTTGACTACCCTATCGTATGCATGAGTAATCTCCCCGAGTGTTGTTCTCAGTGTACTGTAGCAGCAAGACGACCGACGGTTTATCTACGGTGAGGTTTCAGGTGAGCCTAGGGGGCTTCGGATATACCCAGAGGGTACATGGAAGAGAGTCTGTGTGCGGTTTTATCTAATGTGCTACTACTCGAAGGGGTACCCATAGGGGTTTCAAGGGAATCCAACAAGCATGACCACCTCTTGTATTTCCTGCGTGCAAGCCTCCCCAAATCCGTAGGTTTATGCGCTCAATGATAGACCCCGTGGTTTAAAGACGCTGGAACACTTCTCTAGCCAAAAAGAAAATTCTGCTACAAGTGGAGATACCACTGGCCCTAGAAAGTGCTCTGATACCACTTGTTATGCTCTTGACCTGCGAGAAGATGCTAAAATACCAAATATGCGAAGAATTACAACCTAGAACATAGAACAAAATGAGAAATAACAACATGTATTTTATTATTTAGCTATGAAAGCAATGTTTACTTGCCTCTTCGAGGGGGTAACCTCCAATAGAGCAGGGCTCGATTACAGAAATAAGACATGACCTCCTCAATGGGGAGTCTCTATCCTTTATATAGGATTCATACATGCAATACCATGGGTCAGTACCATGGTTCTATTAATATCATATATCTAATACCATGGCCCATTTGCAACTAACTGTGGTACCTTTCTTTAAATGTGGGTCAACCACTTACAATTATCAATATGGGCTTTATTGACTCTTTAACTAACTATAACTCTGACTCGAACCTATTACATAAATAAGGGGGTTAGGGTTGGACCCTAACACTTTGCAAGGTATATTGAAATATGTATACATAGTTATCTAAATTCTCATCATCAAATTGAGACATTTTAAATATTTCCTCTTTGATGTCCCTAGGCTTACAATACTCTTAGTACGTATTTAAAAATTTAATATTCATATCATTCCAATATTGTATAGAATTTTCGCCTAATTCCATAAGCCAACAAAGGGTGGAGTCTTTTAGTGTTGTAGGAAATAGTTTTAACCTTTGAGCATTCGTAGAGTAATCATAACTTAAACAAAGAACATCAAAATCAAATAGGAAAATGTCAAGGTCTTCCTTGGATAGGGCATGAAAGTTCAGGAGGGTAGAGAGAGGAATATTCTTCATTTGAACTATTGTATGAGGATCTTGGATAGGAAATTCAAAAGTGACAAGGTCTTGTTTCCTTGGTCCATTCCCTTATTCGTCTCCCATTTTTTCCTGTCTTGTAGTTTCATGGGTTTGAATTTTATTGGACCCTGAAGAACTTTCTAGCTCCTCGTCTAATATATTTCCTTCCCCTATTGGTCCTTCACCTTTCAGTGGTTTCCCTACCACACTACTCTTGAGAAAATTTGCCTTCAAAAAATATCCCTTTTCACTTGCCAAACAAAAACAAATAATATAATTTTAATGATTTTTAATCTTAATAATATAGTATATTTTATAAATGTTTTATATCCATGTAATCATTTTTTTACTAGAAAAAAACAAAGAACCATGAAACATTCATCTCTTTATATACATACAGATACAAGGAAATTTAGTCAACCTTCATAAAGTCGAAGCACGTGCACCCATAAATCGTACTTCCACTGCGGACGTCATTGCCTTGTAAATATTTTTCGTCGACTTCCAGAATTTCACGATATTTCTAACTCAATCTTAAAAAAAATGAGAAAAATCATGAATCAATCATTTTCAACAGTAAAATCGCTTCCTCAAATGTATTCCGTCTCACTATATTTCTGAATCAAATCTGAAAAACGTGGCCACAAATTTATGGACTAAGGTTCACCACATAAATCTCGTGGTTTAGATGCAAAATAAATTGTAGAATTGAGACTTCTGTGATTTGTCATAGTTATGAGGAGAGCTTCAGCGTAAATCACATGAGAAAGATTTCAGCCAACGCGTTTCGAACCAACCAATGTGGTTCATCGTCAGGAAAGTTTATTTTATAAAAGTTTTAATTTTAAAAAATTGTCAACGATATTTAAAAATTAATTAATTTTTTTATTAAATTATAAATGTACGTAAATTTATTAAAACTATTTATATTCTATATAAAAAATATATGATATTCTTTGTATTTTATTAGTAATTTTTAATAGTGAAACTTAAAATTTTCGTCATAATTGTCTTCTTATTTTTACTAATGATAATATTTAAAATTAAAAATATTTATTAATTATTAAATTTTTGTCATTTCGTTGTGGTTTTTACCGGAATAAATAACTTAAAATTTATAAATATTTATTAATCACTTAATTTGTATAATTAGATTATTTTTTTGAATTAAAATATTTTATATTATTTTAGAAAATTTGGATTACATAAAAAAAATTGATGCTCAGAGGAAGAAATAATATATAAAGTTCAACCTGTCCACATGGGGTAGCTGAAGCGGCAATGGCCGTGGAAATGAAGTCTCACCGAACCGGAAGTCTTGGGTTCAAATCTTGGGCTACCCTTCCCCCGTTGAGGGGTACTTAATGGACATGTAAATCGGAGAGTCCCGCCCCAGCCTACAAAAAAAAAATATATAAAGTTCGACCTCTTACCCCATGAAAAAAATGTTTTCAAAACTGAAAACATATACACTACAACCATAATAGGTCTACAAGGCACCACATACAAGTCAAACGTTGAAACAAGAGCCAAAGTTACATATGGATGCCTGAAACTCATGCTCGCACTCGGAGTACCATTGGAAAACAAATAGAAGTATCAAAGACACCATGAGAGGAGAGACACCAAACTATAAGAAAATAAAACCATCAACCAGCTGGAGGAGAGAACATTGTCATTGGCCCAACATTTGCCCACAAAATTCATAAAATTCACATAACACCATGCACTTATAGCCAAAGGGACAATAGAAAAATTCAAAGACTGAAACTAAAAACCATAAGCAAACCTTAGAAACACTCATCCACAACCCAACCATATTGCCGCCATCCATAGAGTTAAACACCAACAAAAGGCCTTTTGAAGACAAAACCAAAAGCTTCACGAGAACCCAAAAGTAGCCACCCACTACACATGCTGATTGTTCATTGTCTAAGGAGGAAATATCGATTGAAATGCTTGCACTAGAGCCAAGGGGATCCAACTGCTCCCCACCATCTAAGTCACATGCTATGTGACTCTCCACATTCATCACCCCAGCATCAAGTTTTTCCACCCCAAACCTCAGGTTCCTTAACATTCTCTTCACGTTCTCCAAAGAGGCGAAAATATTATATTTTTCCACCTTATCTCTCAAAACCACACCCAGTAACGTCTTCATTTGCTAATGGAACACTACTAAATTTAGATACTTCTTGTGCCTTTCCTTGGTGTGCGCAGGTCCCTCACCCAAACTGACATATCTTCCAACAATTCTGAGTCCGAGAGAGATTGTCTCTCGTCCCCAACTTTTATTTCAAGCTCACAGATCTCCTAATAAGTCTCAGGTGGAATTGCATTCAAATAAATCACCATAGAGTCATGGGTAAAGAGGTTTTCCCAATATTTCCCAACCTAGGATCTCTCACCTCCTCCCCTCTTGCTCCTCCCATCTACGTTGGAGATAGAGACTCTAATAAGTGACATTTTTGTCAGTGGGCAGAGAATCTCCTTATATTCATGTGCACACTAATGACGAGTGAGGTTAAAAGTACACCAAACAAGTAAGTCAATTCACCCCATTCCCATTTTTTAATATTTTATCATTAACCAATCTATAAAATACTTTTTGGGTTGGAGCAGGAGTTTGATTTAGGTGTTAAGCGCTATGTGATGGTTGTGTTACTAGTTTGGATATGAGATCGTAACGTACTTTAATTGTTGAATAAATAGGTTCCATTGTGGGGTCTCACATTTTTCTTTGTTGAATATAACCATTAGCTTCTGCCTGTTGAAATAAATTTGTTAGAGGTCTTCGCTTTGGGCGAGGCCCATGGAATCTACAAAGCTGAAGTCTCTATTTCATCTCATGTGTATTTGTGCTATCAATACCAAGTATCTTGCAAGGTCTCCACTTATTTTTGTTTAATGGTAGTCAAACCTTTCAAGTAGATATAAGGTTGCTATTAATTATAAGGATATGATATCATATGGATTTTTTAGTGTTATATTTCCAAAAATCAACCAACTGCAAAAAGAGTCTCATGTGTATTTGTACTATCAGTACCAAGTATCTTGCAAGGTCTCTACTTATTTTTGTTTAATGGTAGTTAAACATTTCAAGTAGATATAAGGTTGCTATTAATTATAAGGATATGATATCATATGGATTTTTTAGTGTTATATTTCCAAAAATCAACCAGCTGCAAAAAGAGCTTTTAGCCTTACATTTTCAAAAGTCAACAAATTGCAAAAGCAAGAACTAGAATCAAGTGAGCAAAAGCAATGATATTTCACCTGTGTTGATATAATATATTACCATTTAATTTTTAAAACTAGACTAATTAAATAATATTTATTTTTAAAATGAATAACCTATAAAAAAAAAATAATGTAGATAGTTAGAAAAAAACAAGAAACTAATCAAGAAGAAAACCTCACAAAGATTATAATACAAACAACGTCGATCAGATACTTTTTTCAATGCAAGCGATGACGGAAGTGCTGAGAAAACGTTGTTTCAAACAACATGGGAGAAACGTTGTTTCAAAGAACATGGAAACAACGTTGTTTCAAACAAAAGTAGGATTCGTTTTTTCCATATTGGACGTGACCAGTTCTTGAAATATCTTACAATAATTTAACTCACCACATATATATCCACACGCAAGTTAATATTTTAGTATATCCACACGCAAGGGTGATGGAAATATTTTTTTGAAAAGTACGATAATGAAAATAAAAGTTTTTATAAGGTACGAGATGTATTTATATTAAAAAAAAGGAATTTAAAGCTTTAATTAAAATAATTAAATAATTAAATAATATTTAATTTTGAAATGAATAACATATAAAAAAAAGACTATGGAGACTTTTAAAAACAAGAAACTATGGAGAAAATCTCATGAAGATTATAATACAATATTACAAACAAGTAGTTCATCAGTGAGATACTTTACCATACTTAGGATTCTTATGCTCCATCATACAGATGCAAGCGAAAGCAAAAGAGCTCAGAAAACAGCGATTCAAGCAACCTAAAACACGAAGTTGGTATTATATTTCAACCCCAGAGAACAGATTTTACGTTTTGGCCGAGACCAGTTATTGAAAAACATGGAGAAAAAATAGCCTTCCTACTTTTTCCTTTACACGTCCCCATGCTAGAGTGTGGAGATCGAATTTTCCAATCCAATAAGCTCAGGAAGGCTATCAATCCAACAAATCCACTACAAAGCCTAGCATCCTGTACGGGTTTATAATTTTACAGGCACATAGAACTTTAGTACAACTTTACAAACACACACACAAACCTTTACTACAAAGCACACAGACACTAGAGAATCTAGTACAACAGTTATCCTAAGATGAAGCACAGGAAGGCTTCTAGAGGAGGACTTGTTTGTTGAATATCCAACTAAAACCACACCTTCGTCCTTGTTTTGCCCTTTCTTGAGCTCGCTCTTCTACCTTTCTTATACGAGGTGCCAACTTGCATACATAATCCTGAGCCTGCTTTCCCTTACCAGAAAGACCACCTATTTTCTTCACATTCCATCTCTCAACCAAGAATTCCAAGATGTTAGCATAGTCCCCTGCTGTGTAAACTCCTAGTCTCTGAGCAACCGAAGAAAAGTGGTCAAACAGATTAACATCCTGCCCATCATACATCATATGGGCAGGCATTATAACATTTTTGCGCATCAAATCTTCAAAAGCTAGCATTGTGGTGTCGGGATCAATCTCAAACAACTTTTCAATAATCTTTGCGTATGCAGTCTCATGGCGCTTCTCGTCAGCAGCAATAGTTCCACATATTTGGGCCAATTTCAGGTCACCATATCCTTTAGCAAATCTTGCAGTGTTGCCATGTGATATGAATGTTGCTCTTTCTTGGAAGGTAGTGTACATGAATCCAAGATAGGGACTATTTTCTGTGCCTGGATACTGAACAGTAAAAAAAACTCAAGTTAGAAAATTCTCATTCAAAAACTAAAATACCCTGCACAAAGCTTTCAACATGCAAAATGTCCATTAAAAAAATCGAGTGGAATCCCACATCTTGTTGCTACCAAGAGTAAACACAATAAAATACTTTGAAAAAATGCTTGCAACATAAGGACACCGTACCATTCCAAACCCCATAAGATACTGTATGGTTTTTTCAATCTGCCTCATGTTCACTCTACCAGACAAGTAAAGATATTTATTAAGGAGATCGCCATGTCTATTCTCCTCTGATGTCCACATACGTGTCCATGTTGCCCATGAAGTGAGACTGGCACCAGTTTCATCTCTTATACCATCATATGAGTTAACCTGAGTCTGATAAGTAGGCAATGCTTCTTCAGTAATCATGTTTCCCACTAGACAAACTAAATAGTCATCCGGTAATTCATTGCACCGCTCCCGCAACTCTATAAGTTGGTCAATGAAGTCCTCAGAAGAAGGATCAGGCAAAAAATCTTGTGGCTGCCAAGAATTTTCAACAGGCTTTAAATGAATCAGTATATTTTTCTCTGCCCACTCCTCTAGAGATTTAAAGATCTCAACCTTCTCAGGTGGCATGGAGTGGGCCACCTGTTGGCCAGGTTCATGTGGGTTGAAATGGATTTTGATCTTTTCTTCATGTGGTTGGAAGTGGATTTTGATCTTTTCAACTTCCCTGAAAGATGACATCAAAAATCTATCAGAATCGAATACATATTTAGGGAATCAAATGTAGATGCTTTGCAAAATAACAGATGAAGTGTTAGAAGTTAAAATATGGATACAGTGGATGTTCACTTTGATTCATGGAAACTCTGAAATTCCATAAACTAATCTGCTAATACGTTATAATAGCTAGCAATGTAAGTGAAAAGGCTGGAAGAAAATTTGGCATACTGTTTTCCATAACACTGGATACCAAGGATCCTAGCCGAGATCAAATGTGAAGCCGATCATCTCAAAACAAGCATGTAAACTCTATAAAACGGAAACATTTATTTTAAACCCATAAATACACTGATGGGTAGCGGTTAAATTTGATGAGTATTTACTTGTAAATAAAGACAAAACACAAAAGTCATAATACCAACAAAATATTTTTATACTCACAAAAAAATAGTAATACTCACAACAAAAAAAATAATAATAAAGAAACCTGCCATACATGATTTTTTTAAGCAATTTTCACATTTACATTTGATTACTAATTTTAGCATTACTAAAATCTACAATGGTGTATATATTCTAGCAGATTTAAACCTATAACTTCGTACAAAAAAACCTATAAAATAAACCTAAACCTTGGTACCCAGAAAGACATGAAGCAAATGAAAAGAACGCAATAATCAACCATTTAAATACAATTCTCCCTATAGAAAAATTCCAAATAATAAAACCTTTCTTTAACACATTAAAAATTCAATACAATAAAAAGGCAACCTTGGGGTCATGGAAACCATATGCGATCTGGCCAAATTAGAGCGCAGGGCCAAAGAACGAAGCTTGGCACCGTGGAACAATGGCGAAGGCGCAGAGAATGGTGAGCATTTTGCAACATAAACAGCAGACGCCATGTCTTTCTGGTGAGCAGAAGTGAAATGAGGTTCAACTCGTGAGTGCAAAGGAAGCTAAAATATAGACGAAAGAAAAACTCCACGTGCAGTACCACGTGGCTGACCACTACCACTTCAACTAATTACTGACAAAAGAGAAACTCCAGAACCCGTTCAGTAGCTACCACTGTTATCGGGACTTACAACAATTACTCATTCAGTTATTGTTCATCAATCAAATCTCATTCCCATTGCCAACAAGTCTCTGTTATTTATATTGACACAATATAAATATTATGCTTTTTTTTCTTAAAAAAAAGTCTCTATGTCAATCAAATACCAGCATGGCCTTTGCTTGGGCATCTTTGTGTGGATATTTTGGGAATCTGCAATCCACTTGCAATCCATTTAAGCTTTTTTATTATACAATATAATATGATAGTATAATATGTCTATCAATGTTTAATTTTTATAAGTGTATGAAGAAATTGCATGATACAATATTGTAATTAGATAATATAGCTAAATTTTATGATTTTAATATATATAGTTATTTATGGGTTTGAAAGTAAATTTGATGTAAAAATATATTCAAAATAATTAAATTGTGAAGAATTAGATTAAGATCATTATTATACTCTTTTTAATAATCACAAATTAATTTTTAGTATATAAAAAAATTCTATGACATAATATTGTAGTGTAATTATATTGTTAAAATTAAGAAAAATAAGATTGACATTTTAAAGTGAACGTTTAGGTTATGGGCCTACCAAACCTAGGAACGTTGAACTTAAGCAAATCCAAACTTCAAGGCAGCGTGGAAATTGGCAAACCCAAGCTTCAAAGTTTTATCATGCCAGCACTACCCAAACGAGACACTGGACCATGCACTACTAGAATCCAGCTGACTCACCCGTATACTAATACAGAGACCCCACTCCCCCTTTGTTCCAACCTTCATGTGACCACGATTTGGGGACCGACTGCGCAAACCAATCGACGACCGAAAATAGGTGCAAGTCCTCTATCTCTCAAATCGACAGTCATGATCAAGCAAATGAGATGAAGAACAGGTGTGTAATGTGGGCCCCTTCCCCTGTGACGTTAACGGAGGGGGGCGCAGGCGGTCTTCACCCCTAGTTTCATTCAGGATTCTGTTCTCTCAAACGGACGGTGGATATCTAATTTACAATTAAAGGAAACGATGTCCTCTTGCTACGTTGGCCACAATGTGTCTTCTACATGCTCTTGAATATCATAATTGATTTAGGGGAGTTGTCTTTAGTGCTATTTTTTAGAAGCTTTTCTGCTGGATTTTCTGTCTAATTTCTCTAAAATCCAACCGTAATTCATTGAAATCACAAGATTGATGGGTGATCCGGATTTAAACTGGAACGCAACAAATTACAGAGATAACCATATACACAAATATGCAGCGGAAATAATACT
>APFE030602264.1:0-38421 GCA_000404065.3 Pinus taeda | reverse complement strand
AATAAGAACAATATTATATTAATAACTAAGTTTTTGACCTTGGTCCCTAAATCGATAAATTAGCTGTTAATCAAATTTAGCCATTAGAGTCCCTGCTTAGTCTATTTAACATGCCAAGTTGGATCTATCTCTTCAACTTGTCCTGACGATGAACCACACTGGTTGGTTCGAAACGCGTTGACAAATGAAAATTTTATGTGATTTTAAATTTATTTTTGCATTCAAAAATATAATTAAAACAATAAAACATAATGATGTCATAAAGAACTATGTCATCTATTTTTTAACAAAAAATGAAAAAAAATAGCCTATATAAATTATCTCAATGAGAATATCTAACGATATTCTTGACCATTTTGTGTAACCCTAAATTAAATTTTCAAATTTAATTGATTAGATAACACAATTTTATTCATACTTGAAACTTAATCCATTTGATTATAATTAAAAAAATGACCTAGGTAAAATATTTTAAAAAATAAATTAATCTTAAAAGCATAAATAGTATATAATTAATTATTTCACTTAGCCATTTATTTGTAATTGAGCCTAGGAAAATCCTTCATATACTATTTATAAATATATATAAACCCAAAAAACAAAAAGAATATGCTATGCATGTTTAATTCACTGTCCATATGACTTAATCTAATTTCATGGAACTTAATTAGGCCACTCATCATGAAGACCGAGAAACTCATATGAACGTCATGTGTAAGTGTGTCCATGTTTAATTTTGATTTAAAATAAAATATTCTCCAAATATAAAAGTAATGTGGGCTATAACCAAGGTAGATCAATGCACATTAAAATGGTTTTTTTTGTTTTTAATATATTTTCAAGTACACTTCAATGTTAATTTATATTAAAATATTGTACATTCATAATCCACAATAGACATTTTATAATATACAACATTAATATTTTCTTTTAACATTTTTTTTTATATGATTATATGAAATATTTAATATATTTTATAAAATTAATATTGCCATTACTTAAAAAATATTTAATAAAAGAATTTATTTTAATATGTCTGGCATAAAATGGTTCAATATACATGTTATGTAAAATATATTGTATATTGTTTTAAAAAATTATATATATATATATATCTGAGAATTTAAATATAAATTAATATTGGAGTAACTTAAAATATACAAATAAAAATATATAAAATATTTTATATATTGTTTTAACAAATTATATATCTATAGAGAGAGCTATTGAAAATGTAAGATTTCATGGTTAAAATGTTTGAAGTTATCTTAGTATTTTACAGTTTAATCCTTTTTTTTGGGATATGTTTTTTTGTGGAAATCAAACAAAGAGTTTTTGGGCTTACAAGTTTAAGTTTAAGTTAAGTTTAAGAAATTTGATCTTCCTCGGGTTATGTTAGATCTATGCTTAAGATGAATTTATGACTGGTTATTAGTCATCCTCCATAACATTTGATCTATGTTGCACTGGTTTTGTGGGTAGGGGAACGACGGGGATGGGGGATGAGTCCCTGGAATGACTAAAGTGCACCCCCAAATTTTCAGGGCACGGGGGGTTGGATATATATTCTATATATCTAATACATATATTATATATATATTATATATATATATATATATATATATATATATATATATATAATTATATATAAATTTTGAGTTGTTTCAAGTTAGTATTATGAACAACCCTTACACACGGCAATTAAAATTTCAAACCATTTGAAAAAGGGTTGAGTGACATTCCATTATTCGCCACCAGACATGAACTTTAGCTTTAGGAAACTTAAGTGTAACTACTTTAAATTTGTAGTAAGGTCTATGAACAATCTATCAAAGAGAACTGCCTTTATATCAGTTTATTTTTCCTCATATTTCCTATTAATGATGACTATGTTAAACACAAAAGGCATTCCTTTTTCAAAAGGTTTTGCAACTTTTATAGTTGTGTTGAAAAACACTATAAAATAATTTTGTATTTTAATGATATTAAATTCATATTTCAGATTAAGTAGGGGATTGAATAGGAATTTATTTAAATTTTTAGTACTCAATCCAACTCACAATTATCTAATTGTTTTCACAATTCTTGGGGTTGAGATTATGGAAGCACTAAACTTGAATGATTCCTCGAAACCGACCTACAATATTTAAAAGTTGAGATGATCCTAAGAAAGAAGAAGAAAAATAACCACAAGGATCGTCCTTTTAAAATGTTGTATTTCTTGTTTTCTTGACATGGAGGGTGTTTTTTTGTAATTTTACTATTGAAAATTCAATATCTAAATCACTAGAAATCCAAAATGAAACCCATCATACAAAACCCATGTTTTGAGCTGCAACTTGTACAAAAAAATTAGATTCAATGCATTCCAAAAAAATGAATGGGAAAAAAGATAATATTGTTCAATCATCAACGTCCATGATTGTCAAAACTGAAGCTCTGTGCTTGGATTATCCCTAAAACCTTTCACCAACACCTCTGAAATTTGCTGAGAAAACCCTTGAAATCTACCAAAAACATCCTTGAAATTTGTCCGAAACATCCATGAAATCTGTCTGGAACGTCTTGGGGACAACTAACAAGTCCCCAAGTCCCCAATGGGGTCCTCAACAATTTTGGGGTTTCCTAAGGGCCAAAAGTCCTCAAAATGCAGAGACGCAAGGTACGTGACTATTTTTGGAAGAGACGACTCCCCGTATAACATAGTATTTAATTTATCTTTCATTATTTCGTGAACAATATGAGAAAATATAACGATCAACTTTATCTTAAACCATAAACCTTAAAGTAAATATCATAATAAATCACCATAAACCTTAAAGTAAATATCATAATAAATTTAATAATTTGATCCATATTACTTTTAACCCCAAATGCCATGCTATGTTGACATATGTGTGTCATTTCTCTAACCACCACTCTAAACCCCTGAAAAAGTAAAAGATAAAACATCAATGTTTACATTTGTGTGTCATTACTCTAACCACGTGAAAAAGAAAAGGATAAAACATCACATTTGATTAACTTGCAGCGATAACAATACAAGCTACAACATCACATGCCTAACTTCACCTTTATAATAACGTGCCTTGCTTTTTCATGAATATTTTTTCCGGTTCCTTTACATGAAAAAGTTGTCTTTCTTTCATGCCACTTCCACATCTATATCATATAATGTTTTAATGTTCAAAAGTCTTACAAACTTTAACAATATTTGGCCTTTTTAATCGTAAGGTTTTCTGGTATTATATAAATTTATGTAAATAATGTTTTAGCTAGTTCCATATTGTTTGAAACTGTAATTCCTATTTGTCTTTGTTGTCATTCTTTTTATATAGAGGAGTCTGTTCCTATTCCTTAGAGTTTTTTTAGCTAACTCTATATTGTTGGAAAATGTAATTCCTACTTGTCTCAGTTGTGATTCTTTCTATATAGAGGAGTCTGTTTCTATTCCTTAGGGTTGTTATATCTAGATGTTCATAGATTGGTGTGTGGTTGAGATATTCTCTCAACCAAGTGATTATGTGTCCAAGATAGTCTATCTATCTTAAGACAACACTAAATGTATTTATATGTAACCTTATTTGATGTGAATGGACAATATAGTGTCTACCATCAAAATTTAAGTTGGTATCAAGCCCATGAGGGCCTGGTCCTTAACCCCTCATGGGGCGAGGGAAATAGGGAGTAAGTGAGTTTGTTGAGAGTGTATATGTTTGTCATCATTTGAATTTGCAGGGTAAACTAAGATCTGCCTGCATGAGGGAATGCTGTTCAATATTGAAGAACATAGATGATGGTTGGAAAACACCTAAGCTGATCGATCCTGAATTCAGAGAGATAGATTCAACCTTCATGATGTGGGCATCGTGGGTGTAATGGTTTGCAAACGTCACCTGTGATTGTTACCAAATTTTTACTAATTGATGCCACCTAGTGAGCCACTCGTGCGACCTCTATATAGCATCGAAGCTTTGAGGTAAGGATTCAACTATGCCAAGAATAGCCCTGTGCTACAAAATTGTGGAACAAATCTGTGTAACATGTGACATCGTTGGTTGATGACTTCCTCAAATTATGCATTCGGCTTGCTAGCCATAAGGCAAGAAGAGGGGCGCATCTGAGACGATCTAGGTGGATCTATCTCATTTGGTCATGTTGGTATTGCTGCTGCGGGCTGTGTGAGTTTAGGAGAAGTAGTGATATATTTTGGGCATTTAATTGAGTGAAAGGAGTCTGCCTATTGTGTGTGAAGTACTTAGCATGATTTATTGGAAATTTCTGGTAATTTCAAACAAAAGACTGAACAGAGAAAATGCTCTGTTTTCACAGGATCTTTACACAGGGAAGCAAAAAATATTGTTTGCTGGAGAACAGATTTTCACACACCAAAATAAACACTTTGTATTCATTAATCAAACCATTGCAGTTACAAATTTCTTCCTCTGCCAGAGGGATTCTCCAAGAACTTCCACAAAACAAATTACTCTGTTTCAGCTCCAAAAATTTATTTTTACACTACTGTGTGTAAAAATAAAACTTACATCTACTGCTGTAAAAATCTCTTACATTCGCATTTTACATTCAACAAAAAACTTCTTCTCGTGCTCCTCCACATATTACATTTCATATATTGCAATTACAAAAAAAACATTACATTTGCTCTATGCAAATTACACACTGATGTGCGTGTAAAAACCCCTTTTTTCTTTCTTCTGCATATGCGCTGCTGCTGCGTATTCCAAAACTCCATAAAAAAAAAAAAGTTACATTGCATATATTAAAACAACAAAACAAAAGCATATGACTTTTACCTTTTCTTGTCCTGTAAAACAAGAATTACATTCGTGCATAAAAAAACATTAAAATTAAAGACTTTACCAATAATATATGAACTGAAATAAATTGCATTAATTATTTTACTAGCAAACCTCCAGTCAAAATGAAACTTTTACTTCACGTAAATTCAAATGGTGCAGGTTCGTTGATTTAATCGGACGGTTGACAGCGATATTGGGAGGCCCTTCCTTGCTGAACTTTACCATCCGAGGAATGGGTGGTTTTGAAAAGTCAATTCAGACATGTGGCAGTTGGTCGGTGTGTTTGAAGCCCTCCTGAAAAATACCACTGATGCGTGAAGGTGGTGCGATATAAAACTACCTGGTTTCCAAAATTAATACGCGCAGTTGAAATTATTAATATTTCAACACTCCCCTTTAATTTCAACTGCTGGGTTATCAGTCATACCCAGACATTTCCTCAAAAATTCAAAACTTTTCTGCCCCAATGGTTTGGTTAGAATGTCTGCAACCTGCTCTTGAGTCCTACAATGTTTTAAGACAATTTCTCCATTGTTCACCAATTCTCTGACGTAATGAAACTTTGTGTCAATGTGCTTCGTTCTCTTATGAAACACAAAATTCTTGGATATTGCTATAACTGAGCTATTGTCACAAAAAATCACAGTTCCTTTTACTTGCTCTTGGCATAAACTTCTTAACATCCTTCTCATCCAAACTGCTTGACATGCTGCTGCTATAGCTGCCACATATTCTACCTCTGCTGTAGACAATGCTACAATAGGCTGTTTTTTAGAAGCCCATGAAATGGCTCCTAAACCCATGTGAAAAACATAACCAGATGTGCTTTTCCGATCATCTACACTTCTAGCCCAATCACTATCAGTGTATCCAATTAAATCTGAACATTCTGAAGTAGTATATAAAATGTCAAACCCTTTTGTACCATTAGCATACCTCAGAATTCTTTTTGCTTCCTGCCAATGTGCTTCTTTTGGCCTCTCCATGAATCTGGAAATTAAACTAACAACATGCATTGTATCCGACCTAGTTGCAGTCAAATACATAAGGCTGCTAACTATGCTCTTGTACAAACTAGGATCAAAATCCTTGCTGCTATCCTCTTTGCTAAGTTTTAATCCCATCACTGTGGGAGTGATTACTGCCTTGCTCTCCTGCATATTGAATCTTTCCAACACTTCATTTGCATATTTCTCTTGTGAGATAAAAATCCCAATTCCATTTTGTTCTACTTCTATTCCTAAGAAGTATCTCAGCAAACCCAGGTCAGTCATTTCAAATTCTTCTTTCATGACTGTTTTGAAATTTTCAATAAAATAATCATCATTACCTCTGAAAATAACATCATCAACATATAACACAACAATTAGTATTTTACCATCTTTTTCTTTGATGTAGAGGGTGGGTTCTCCCTCACACTTTTCAAATCCATTTTCCTGTAGATAGGAATCTATCCTGCTGTACCATGCTCTTGGTGCTTGCTTCAACCCATAAAGAGCTTTCTTCAATCTGCAAACTTTGTGCTCTTGCCCTTTCTTTTCATACCTTGGAGGTTGTTCAATATAGACCTCTTCCATTAACACTCCATTTAGGAATGCTGACTTCACGTCCATTTGGTAAAATTTCCACTTGTTTTGTGCTACTATGGACAACACTGCTCTCACGATTTCCATTCTTGCAACCGGTGCAAAAGTTTCCTCATAGTCTCTCCGATACTGCTGCTTATATCTTTTGACAACAAGTCTTGCCTTGTGTCTTTCTATTTTGCCTTCAACATTACTCTTGGTCTTGTAAACCCATTTGACTCCAATGACTTCTTTTCCTTTTGGTAATTCAGCCAAATCCCATGTCTTGTTTCTTTCTATGGAATTTATCTCCTCATCCATAGCTTCTATTCATTTCTTATCCTTAATTGCTTCTTCGAAATGAACAGGGTCATCAACATGACAATATAAAGCAAACAAAGAATTCATACCTTCATTTGTTGCCTCTTGTTCATAAATGTCACTTAAATTTCTGAACTTCTTACCTCTTTCATTTGGTGTACAAATGCTTGAAGAAGCATTTGAATTTCCTCCTTGTGATGTGCTTGGAGAAGCACTTTCATTTCTCCTCAAGGGTGTCTCTTGCTGCCCTTGTGTTGGAGCAGCTATTTGGGGATGTATTACAACCATCTCCTCATCATCTTCATCATGAGACAAATAGTTTTTAACATTCACTGTTTTCTCTATGCTTCCATCCCAAGCTTCCTCTTCAGTGAACTGAATATCTTTGCTCACAAAAAACTTCTTGGTGGATGGGTTATACAACCTGTAAGCTTTGGATTCCTCACTGTATCCAATGAAAATACATTTCTCCCCTTTGTTGTCCAACTTCTTCCTTAGCTGATCTGGAATGTGTGCATAAGCCACACATCCAAAAACTTTCATGTGGGTGACTCCTTGCTTTCTCCCACTCCATGCTTCTTCTGGCACTCTGTTCATGACTGCTTTTGTAGGGAATCTATTCAAAATATACGCTGCACAGTGTACAACTTCAGCCCAATACTCATTTGGAAAATGTTTTGCCTTTAACATACTCCTCGCCATATCCATGATTGTCTTATTCTTCCTTTCAGCAACTCCATTTTTCTGCGGAGTGTACCTAGTGGTAAATTGTTTGTGAATTCCATTTTCTCTACAAAAAACGTAGAAATTCTTTGGAGATATACTCACCTCCTCTATCAGTTCTTAAAACTTTGTTATGCAACCCACTTTGGTTTTCTACAATTGCTTTGAAATTTTGAAATTTTTCAAACACTTCACTTTTGTTCTTCAAAAAATATACCCAAGTTTTTCTAGTAAAATCATCAATGAATGTTAAAATATATTGGCTGCCTACTAGTGATGGAGTTTGCATCGGTCCACATAAATCTGGGTGGACAATTTCTAAGGGTGCTTTTGCCCTTATTCTTTTCCCTGATGGAAAACTTTCTCTGTGTTGTTTCCCCAAGATACAACCTTCACAAAGGCTGCCTGGTTTCTCTATCAATGGTAATCCTCTTACCATTCCTTTTCTATTCAACAAGTTAAGACCTCCAAATTTGAGATGTCCAAATCTCAAGTGCCACAACCAATTTTCATCCTTTGGTTCGCTTTGGAAATCCTCTTGTGTAACTTTTGCAATTTCTACCTCATCTTTCAAATCAACTTTTATCCTGAGAGGGAACATCCTGTTCCTTATCATCTTCACTTCAGCAATACATCGTTTGCTGGGTTTTCTATCCATGATGGTGCATACATCATTCTCAAAGAAAACATTGTAACCCTTTTGAACAAGCTGTCTAATACTTAAGAGGTTACACTTCATTCCAGGAACATAATATACATCTGCTATGCTTTTTTCTTTTCACCTTTCTTTGTAAATATTTTTACTTCACCTTTTCCCATAACAGAAAATTTACTATCAGTCCCAAGTGTGACTTGTGACTTCACACTCTGATCTAACTTAGAAAACAGGGCTATGTTTCCTATCATATGGTTACTGCAACCGGAGTCTAGAAACCATATATCATCACTCTTTGTTTCAGCCATATTACTAGCTAACAACACATTATCTTGGGTGATATTTTCTCTAGTGAAATTTGCACTAGCTCTATTACTCATATCATGCTGCTTCTTCCTACATTCATTTGCATAATGCCCATATTTTTTACAATAATAACATTGGACATTGGATTTTTCATACCGTTGTCCTTGAGATTGATGTTGTCCACTTTGTTGACTGCTGCCTTGGCCTTGGTTCTGATTTGGATTGCTGCCTCTTCCTTGAGTATTTATTGGTCTGTTTCTTGCACCTCTGTTTTGGCTTCTGCCTCTTCCTCTCTTGTTTCCTTTGCCTTGACCTCTTCCTCTTCCAAAGGACATCTGGGTCTTAAAGGCTTGTTCTAGAGATGAGTTTTCATTCCTACTCAATCTCTGCTCATGTGTTTTTAGTGATGCATGTATTTCATCAACTGAGAAATTTGTGAGATCCTTTGTCTCTTCTATGGTGGTGACAATCACATCGAACTTTGAGGATAGGACTCTCAATAGTTTCTCCATGGTCCTCCTTTCTTCAAGAATCTCTCCATGAGACCTTATCTGTGTGACTAGACCAATCACTTATGTGAAGAATGAGTCAATATTATCTGACTCCATGCGTAGATTCTCAAAATCTCTCCTCAGCAACTGTAGTTTTCTTGTCTTCACTTTCTCCATGCCTTGATAGGCTGTCTTGAGAGTTTGCCATGCTTCTTTGGATGTCTTGGTTGCTGCTATCCTTGGAAACACACTCTCATGCACTGCTTGATATAAGAAGAGGAGGGATTTAGAATCCTTCTTCTTATAGCTCTTCAACAGATCTTTCTCTGCTTGAGTCAAGTTATTAAACTCATTTTCATTTGCTGGTTCTTCAAATCCATCATCAACAAATTCCCATAAATCTTGTGAGGGAAACAAGGCTCTCATAGTTATTGCCTAATAGTCATAGTTTTTTCCATTAAATTGTGGGAGCTAGGTATTACAAATACCCATGCTAGTGCTGGGGTTGGTGCTGGTGCCATTCTGCACTCTAAACTATGCTTCTAAATCCTTGATTGTGTATTTAAAAATAACTGTGTGTCTTCAACAACAACACAAAAAAAATTTGGGAAATACCTTGGATTCTTTTGACTGAGTCTTCAGTCTGCTGGAGAAGCTGCTGCAGCAAAAATCCTTACTTTAGCTTCTTTGACACCTTCAAAGAGCCTGGACAAGCTCTGATACAATGTTGGAAATTTCTGGTAATTTCAAACAGAAGTCTGAACAAAGAAAATGCTCTGTTTTCACAGGATCTTTACACAGGGAAGCAAAAAATATTGTTTGCTGGAGAATAGAGTTTCACACACCAAAATAAACACTTTGTACTCATTAACAAACCACTGCAGTTACAAATTTCTTCCTCTCCTAGAGGGATTCTCCAAGAACTTCCACAAAACAAATTACTCTGTTTTAGCTCCAAAAATTTATTTTTACACTACTATGTGTAAAACTAAAAATTACATTTATTGTTGTAAAAATCTCTTACATTCGCATTTTACATTTAACAAAAAACTTCTTCTCGCGCTGCTGCACATATTACATTTCATATATTTCAACTACAAAAAAAACATTACATTTGCTCTATGCAAATTACACACTGTTGTGCGTGTAAAAACCCCTTTTTTTCTTTCTTCTGCATACGCGCTGCTGCTGTGTATTCCAAAACTCCAGAACCAAAAAAAAGTTACATTGCATATATTAAAACAACAAAACAAAACCATATGACTTTTACCTTTTCTTGTCCTGTAAAACAAGAATTACATCCGTGCATAAAAAAAACATTAAAATTAAAGATTTTACCAATAATATACGAACCAAAATAAATTGCATTAATTATTTTATTGGAAAACCTCTAGTCAAAATGAAACTTTTACTTCACGTGAGTTCAAATGGTGCAGGTCCGTTGATTTAATCGAACAGTTGACAGCGATATTGGGAGGCCCTTCCTTGCTGAACTTTACCGTCTGGGGAATGGTTGGTTTTGAAAACTCAACTCAGACACGTGGCCACTGGTCGGTGTGTTTGGAGCCCTCCTGAAAAATACCACTAATGCGTGAAGGTGGTGCGATATAAAACTGCCTAGTTTCCAGAATTAATATGCGCAGTTGAAATTATTAATATTTGAACATGATTTAAGGCCGAGTCAAACCAGTGAGGAGTAGTCACCGAATAAGGATCTCAATGATTTAGTTTGAAAGACTGGTGCAACAACCTGGCTGAAGAATCAGTTTGATGGGGAATGTTCAACTAAAGAGTACTGAACGCCAATCGAGTTGAAAACGGTTGAAACTTATTTTTTTCTAGTGCAATATTTGAGTTTGATTATTTAGTTCAAATGATGTCTTACTGGTTCCTTACGCTCTCTTGGAAGGCATTATCTGCATTGCAGTTGGACCAAACTATTATTGCTGTTGCAGGTTATGTGTGTCTATCCATCTGTGGCTAAAAGGTTGAGCTGACTAGTGTATACTGAGATTTGAAATAGATCGCAGTGTCGAAGAGTCAACAATGATCAAGTTTAATGGAAAAACCAAAAAAATTCCTATCATGATTCTTATCTTCCGTATTATTTGATGAAGTTGAATTTGTCATATGTAGGCACGAACAGTCATGCCAATGGATTCTACAATGGTGATGTTGCATGGGGAATCGATAATAAAATCATGCATGGTATTGTGTTGACGTGCACAGACAAAGAAAATTTGACTTTAAAGAGACCCTTCATTCGCCTTGACCATGCTGGAAATGTCGATTTCTTTACATGTCATATGTAGAAGACTGTGTGAAGAGAGGATATGTTGCGATATTGGATATTGCAGAGAAGAGTACTGTAGTGGAAGGATCTGTTTGGTCCAAGGTTGGCTCGTGACCGCATTGGAGGTGTTAAACAAAGTTTGTGTGCCTAAGTTGGGTGAGATGGCACCCTTGTGCGCGTGGCCAGGCGTGAGCCACTATTATTTGAATTCACTCATTGCAATGTGTGTCTAGTCCGTCCCGCATCCAATAGGGCAAAGAATGTATAAGAACTGCCTACATAGTGGATATTTGTTCTAATGGATATATCCACCAATGAATAGAGTGTGGAATGTGGAACTAAGGTGCTTTCGGACAACCTCGAAAAATATCTCCAATGCTGCTATGTTGAGGTGCTAAGCATAGTGCTGCGTGAAGGAGCCTAGGATTGAGTATTGAAAGAACCCGATAAGGGATTAATGGGCTATGTTAAATTGGAGTTGTTGAGGGGATTAGTGCTTTTCTTTTGAATTTAATTAAAAGTGTTTAATTTTTTGTTTTTGTTGTTGTTGTTTTGTCATTAATATAAATCTGGTTGAAAGAATTGGATGTATTGTTGTGATATTTAGTCTGGCTAACTATTGTTACCAGTTTAAGTCTATGTTGGAATTGGCCATTTCAACAATAGACAAATTTATTTGCAATAATGCTTAACAACGAGATATAATGAAGACATGACACTGAAAATAGAAACATCAGAGATTGGAGGATGATGGACAATCGAGTTTGTGTGAATTAGTGTGAGTTTGTGGAATAAACTCGTGATATATTATGTGTCACATACATTTATTAGTAAGAAAGTCTAGGATGTTTTGTAGTAGTCTTTGTAAAGTATGTACCTGGTAACTCCAAGAGTTGGAGTGCGCAATAAAAGCCCGATGAGGCATGTGTATCCCCATAAAGTTCGTGGTAATCTTAAAACCACGTTATAATTGCAGGTTTGTGGTCAGCCAAAAACCAATATGTAAGTGCAGGTTTGTGGTAAGCTAGAAACCACTTGTAGGTTTGTGGTGAGCCGAAAACCTCTTTGTAGTGTCGGTTTGTGGTAAGCCATAAACCTCGTGTGACAGTGAAGTGGACAGGGATTCTTGTAGGCATGGTTGAGGGTAAGTTGACAAAACCCTTGACATGGTTTAGGGTGAGTCGAGAAAACCATGGGCATGGTTTAGGGTGAGAAAAAAAAATCCTATGCATGATTGAGGGTGAGCCGATAAAACCTAGAGCATGGTTATGGGTAATCCGATAAAACCTATGATGATGATGATGGAGGGGGATTTGCAGGTATAGGTACATGTATGAAGTTATAATGGTTGATAGAACGATGTATGCGAAGGACATCCTAGTAGATTAGCAGTTGCAGTGGTTGGCACCCATGCATTCTGATGGATGGTTGCTCCTTTATATGGACATCAACATATTCTTTTGTTATGTTTGACCACAACTAGATTTTGCAGATTGCGATCGAGACAAGTAGTCATTAAGGGGGAGTGTTGGAAAATGTAATTCCTACTTGTCTCAGTTGTGATTATTTCTATCTAGAGGAGGATGTTCCTATTATTTAGGGTTGTTATATCTAGATGTTCCTAGATTGGTGTGTGGTTGAGATATTCTATCAACCAAGTCACTACTACATGTAGGGGGGTTTTAAGACAATATTTAAGACAATATTTGAGTCAATTGTCTTAACTTAAGACAGAAAGAAACTTGTGTATTGTCTTAAATATTGTCTCTAAGCAGGTGTCTCAAAATATAATGTCTCAAAAATTTGTCTCTATAAAGACAATATAGAACACATATTATTATTGTCTCTATAAAGAAAAGAATTATTGTCTATTAAGAGACAATTTGATTTGTCTCTCTAGAGACAATTTCATTTGTCTCTCTAGAGACAACTTCATTGTGTCTCTTTAGAGACAATTTCATTTGTCTATCTAGATACAACTTCATTGTGTCTCTTTAGAGACAATTACATTTTTGTCTTCTTAGAGACTATAGCTGAGATTAAAAACATAATGTCTCTATAAAGACAATATGTCCATAATTCAAACTATTGTCTCTCTAGAGACAATATAAAAAATTATTTAAAAATAAATAAATAAAATCATTTTGAATGTTCTTTCAAAGTAGTTTCACATTCAAAGTTCACAAATAGTACTCATGTATGAGAGAAACCACCACAGAAATTTTTGTCTGATAGAAACCAATGCATATGGGTTATTAATATTACCTTTGTTTATCAAGAGGGGATTCAATTCGTTACTAAATTTACGCCCAAGTTTTACTTTGTGCTCCAATAAAACTTGGCACCCTTGTAAATCTGTAGGTTTACTCTGCCAATTAAATAATAACAAGCTGTGTGTGTGGAGCGCTCAGTCCAGCATTCACATTTCCATACCAGTAATTACTAACATCACAATGCAACATTCCATGCCTGACGTGGTTTTCTTCCAACAGACATGAAGACAAGCAACACTTCAGAAAATATTGCTCGAGCATTAAACATGTCAAACCAACAACAGATAAAATGTGATGCTTAAGCAATAAAACGACATAGAACTATTTCCTTCAAAGCCAAAGTTACCCAGCATTGGCATGAATATAAGTGATAAATATATAAAAGTGAGTACTGACAATTGATGTCAGAACACTCCTATAAAATCTAAATCACGCCAGCATTAATATAGAGCAAAAAATGCTTTCCTCCAAGACCACATGAGCTTAACATGGCCACCCATATATAAATGCAATGTCCAACCAGCATATTTAATTACTGTCAACTTTTCAACAGTGTGCCATCTTATAAATTTTTAATATCTACTTCAAATGGGAGTCAGAAGTAGATATTAAAGCTTTATAGAGATACTATGCACTATAAAGATTTATACTCGTATGCTCTTTTTCTGTATAAAGATTTATAGTCATATGCTCTTTTGTATCCAATTACAGTATATAAAATAATGGAATAAAATAGATTATGAATGTTATAGTGCTTCATGAGTACCTTATATCTTGAAGTATGTAGTGCAGATGCTCTGGGCAATAATTTATACGCCATGTATCATTCAATGCTTCATCAAGTGATGGATCAGAGTTTTCCACAAGGAAATCATTCACTCCTGCAACCAAATTTTAGCGTTATGTCACCATCTATTGAAACCAAAAATGAAATGAAAATCGGTAATGTGATTTACTTACCATTTTCTATTATAAATATAGGTGGATTGTTATACCATTGTTTTATGTAGATTAGAAAATCCCTCAGCCCTGGTGTATACACATAAAGCCAAAAGGATGCCTGTGCAAATGTTATAGATATATATCAACATCTGTGGCTTTAGCTTTTAAATTAAACTACATAATTTGAGCTCAATTTTAAGCTTGAATATCAATATTTGTGTGTAAGTTTTTTTCTAAATATTTTAGCATACCTTGACTCCTATTGGCACCCCACTGTGCTCTGCTGTAGAAATCAAGTCAAATGAAAATCAAATGTTAGTAAGTAGCAACAACTTCTTGGATATACTACTGGATTTGATCCTTAGTTTGTTAGATGTGAACAAAATGATAGTAAATGACGAGGCCTTATAGATGAAATTGGCTGCGCTGTCTCTGTTCTAGCCAGAGTTTGCCTTGGTCGAGTGCAAACAATAAATTGCGTACTGACTTGTATAATAATTCATTCCAAGGAAGTCGAAGGATCCTTTTAACTGTTCAGATTCTTGCTCAGTGAAATTTATCTAACGATCATCGAGCCTATCTCTCATTGTAAATGGGTAGTCCCATGATGTTACTGGATCGATAAACCTGTCATACAAAAAGTCATAGTGGAACAGAGTACTGTAAGCAAATAAGCAAATATGATGATAGAAAATTTATGCACCTAACAATAGCCATAAAAACAACTGACAACAAAAGAATCTTATATTAAATTCGAAGGATCCAAAACCAGAGACAAGTAATACCATCCGTGCATGAAATCAATCGCTCTCTGCGCTGCATTTTAGTCATCCTGAGATGGCGAAGGATAACTCCAATTGCAAACTAATGTAAGCCCTATACAACCCTTTTTCTCAACCTACAAATATTTTCACAACACAAATCTCTCTTTGTGAGTGTAGCGAAAACATAGCTAAAACTGAGTAGTAACGAAAACTGAATGAACTTTTTAAATGTACATTGCGCAGCCATTTCAAGTATAGTTAGAACACTGCTAAGTAAAAAATACTTGCTTAGATCTATACCAACTTTGGAGCTATCCAATGTGAGAAGGATCAAAAGCCATTTTGTAACTATTTTAGTTGATAGCGCGAATATCTCAATCTTCCAATAATACAGCTTATATGGGGATGCCTAAGGGGCAGGGCTACTTAACAGATGCCAGGCTTATTGGTCTCTGTATGCATTTCTCTTTCAGACCCAGTATAGATGTACAATTTTAGTGATAGCTAAGATAATGAGAACGCTCAAGTGGCCCAATTATCATCATTCACAACTATCATGAAGGAGTAGGATGATAGGTTTTTATTTCATATATCAGCTAAAAATTCAACCATCAAATTGGGAAGATCTTACGGAAGAAGTAGGATAAGGGATTTTTGTGAAAACTGGGTAAATATTCCATTTGCATCATGAAATAGCACATATCGAATTCACATGGTAAAGCATAATCCCAATATAGTAGCGTTTTCAAAATTGTTGTATTCATATTATCAGAATCTACCATTGCAATAAATTTAAGCATAGATTGGATAACAGGATTCCAATGAAAACAAATTGGAAAAGAGGCTAATTGTTATATTCTTCCAGTTATCCTATTCTATAAGGTTCATGGTGAAATCACAATGTTCTCTTGTTTAAATTTCATTTTTGAATGAAGATATGGATTCAGCACGTTGGAAACCCCCAAGGTTTTCCCAAGGTATATGAATTGTGGGACTTGATAACTTTAAATTACAATTTTCCTAATATTTCAACAGATTTTGAGCAAAATCAACCAGAAAAGCTGTCCAAAACAGGGCCAAAAGGTCGCCCCGTTAGACTACTGCGATGGACAATTGGAAAATCATCATCAGTAAGCTGAGGTTCGAGTTAATTGGGTATCCTATTGCCTCATAAGTTAGGGCTTAATGGATCCCAGATATAGTAGCCTTTTATGCAATACGCTTGGTAACTGCATCCTCTGTGGCATCTCTTACCATGAATGTATGTCATCCAACTATATATTTGAATATCAAACCCTAAAATAGAGCACTTCCCATTGCCATAATGTTTATAGCTTAACCACTGTAAATCCATTTGTACATAAATCAACATTTTTATGTGCTCTGGGGTCTTTTGACATAAATCTACATGCTGACCAATTGAAAAAACAATCATGAAAGCTAATGTTAGCTTCAATTCTCTTAGGCTTTTGTGTGTAGAATAACTACTCTACCTTGTATTTACTCCTATATACTTCCACAGCAGTTGCATGTGCGAGAAGCATGTAATGGCCCGCTGTGTACATTTCATCTGCATCAGGTCTGTGAAAACCACAGAGGCCAGGAGCAAGAATTCCGACATCATATCCTAGGGTAAAATATATAAAAGGCTCATTGAATGTTATCCACTATTTAACCCGATCACCAAATAATCGGAAACATGCTTCTGCATAGGCAGTGAAATTAGTCCTGCATCATGATATCATTATAACATAAAAATGAGTGATTTGTAGAGCATGAATATCAAAGTACGGAAAATTAAGTTTTGCTAATGGGGAAATCCTAATCATACACTATGTTTGGACTCAGAAATCCTCCATATTCATCCTCCAGAGACTGGGCAGTATCCCAGTGAAACAAAGTGACAGACGCTTGGATTCCTGCAATCAACACCGTTTAGAGAAAGAGATGATTAGAACCTAATAAATAGGCTACATTATGCGTGAGATCAATCAAGCTACAATAAGTGATCTAATACTGGATATAACCATTTTGGAGGAGTTCATTGATGAGGTTATTATAATAGTCTACTCCTTCCTCATTGATCTCTCCTTTTCCCTCTGCAATAATTTATACACATTTGGTTAATGGACATCATAGGTATCAAATTCATCTTGGAGAATTAATAAAATTTGCTGGACATTGAGAACTGTGAATGTCTTTGGTGATTAATTTTCTCTATTGGACCTTACTTGAAAATATATGAGGCCACAAAATCGAGAATTTGTAGGTATCCACTCCCATATCTTTCATCAGTTTTACATCTTCCTGCAGGATATATGAAAAATTATATAATGTTTTCTCATTTATGAATGAGATACAAAGAATTTAACCTAATCCCAATATCATTAACAACTACCATATTAGGAGCCATGGAATTCTAAACCATTTTTTTTTACTAGGCCGCGGTTAGCTCTTCTATTCGATGGAAGAAGATCAATCCATTTATGGGAGGCTTATTAGGATTGCATTAGGATTGTGTGAGGTTCCTGTCACCGATTGTGTGAGGTTCCTAGTTGCCCAACTTCCCATGAAATAGCTTCCATCCTCAACTCCTCCCATGAAATTGAAACTAGTAACCAGTAAACCAACAAAAAAAACCTAAACCCCAATCTATACCTCAGAGATAGCCTTAAATCATTACCTTAACTTAACTCCCATTTCAAAAATATATAATACCTTATAACGATGATACTGATCCACTGCTACATCACCGTTGCTTCCAGAATATCAAAGTACAAAAACTTAAGTTTTGTTAATGGGGAAATCCTAATCATACACTATGTTTGGACCTAGAAATCCTCCATATTCATCCTCCAGATACTGGGGAGTATCCCAGTGAAACAAAGTGACAGACGCTTGGATTCCTGCCATCAACACCGTTCAGAGAAAGAGATGATCAGAACCTAATAAGTGGGCTACATTACATGTGAGATCAATCAAGATACAATAAGTGAGAATATTGGATATAACCATTCTGGAGGAGTTCATTGATGAGGTTACTGTAATAGCCTACTTCTTCCTCATTGATCTCTTATTTTCCCTCTGCAATAATTTATACACATTTGGTTAATGGACATCATAGATATCAAATTCATCTATGAGAATTAATAAAATTTGCTTGACATTGAGAACTGTGAATGCGTTTGGTGATTAATTTTCTCTATTGGAGCTTACTTGGAAATATACGAGGCCACAAAATCAAGAATCTGTAGGTATCCACTCCCATATCTTTCATCAGTTTTACATCTTCCTACAGGATATATGAAAAATTATATAATGTTTTCTCATTTATGAATGCTATACAAAGAATTTAACCTAATCCCAATATCATTAACAACTACCATATTAGGAGCCCTGGAATTCTAAATCATTTTTTTTACTAGGTCGCGGTTAGCTCTTCTATTCAATGGAAGAAGATCAATCCATTTATGGGAGGCTTATTAGCTGATCCATTGCTACATCACCGTTGCTTCCATCAAGAATTTTGCCTGCATTGCAAAGTAAAAATCACACATCAACATACATGTCCTGATAATGACCTCAAACTGTGAACCCAAAGAAGAAAAACAATCTGACCTGGTGTTCGTGAAAATGGGTCCCAGATGCTTGGGCCTTTCCCACCTTCATTGGCAGCTCCTTCACACTGCATTAATCATAAATGAAGACAACAATGTTACGCGTTGATTTGGCATGGTAGGACCTTTACACATTGCATTTTCTTGACTGTAATTTAAATACCTTGAGAAGCAAAGAGAATATAGATTGCAACTAAGAATTACCAGTACCTGATAAGTAGAAGTTGCTATCCCAAACATGAAACTTGGAGGAAAGAAACTCCTCCTTACTGCGTTATCACCATTAATCTCTTCCATTCTTAGCTTGGATGTATCACCAATTATAATCTTTTGTAATTGCCTGCAATGGATTTACACCATTTATATATCAATGCTCAAGGTTCTGATGCAGCTTACAGTCGCTTTAGGAAGGGTACGTGTCCTAGTGTCCATGTGCAAAAGATTGGAAGGTTTGACATCTAACTCCTCACCCATGTTGATAGTAGTTGGTAGTTAGGGAGGATAAAGCTCACAACGGGATCAAAATAAGCGACATTATTAGACATTATTATTTTAATTGTTTGGATAGTCAAATGTAAGGAAGAACAACAACAACAACTTGCATGGAAAAAGCAGTAAAAATATCTTCAAGAGTAACATAGAAGAATGGGAAAAAGTAGTAAGGATATTTGGAAAAAGCAGTCACACTTCAAATCAATGGTTGAAAGTGTCTCACCTGATCCAATGGAGCAAGGTAAAAGTGTTGGCGATTGTTGATGCATAGGAAGGCCTATTGGCCTAAATATATACAACGTATAGTTGAGGAGGAACTTCTATTTATGGATATATAACAGTGAACTCAACTCAGCTTGCATTTTATTTGTCTCAAACAACCTATGAAAGGTTTATTGTAGTATAAAGGGTGCATCTTTATCCAATGCTTTAATTGTCTTTGCAGGTTGAGATTGTAATGGGCCAAAGGTTAATGACTCTGTCTTCCAGCAAGAATTGGCAAGCAAATGAATTTCACCAATGGCTCCAACATAGAACCAAATTTCAGGAATGGCAGACTAGTGCCTTTCTTGCTAGGAATATCCTAAGAATGGTCCCTTCATGTAGGGGATGTCCCAACAACATCCAATGAGCCGTTCCCACAAAACTGGAGATGCATCAAATGATATTTGTGGCATTCCTGTTCTCATCCCCATTCCATAAAAAACAGGTAAAAAACATTGGATAACAGGGATGCCTCAAATATCATTTGAGAATCAAAGTCTAAGGATGTCTCTAGAGGGGCTCAGCACTCTGTTACATTGTTACATTCCAAGCATATGTAATTATTCAGCTTCAGCTTCAGAAGGCTTATTATAGTGTAATTTCCAGGTAATTTGTCAGAATTACGCCCAAGTTTTACTACTTCAAATGGGAGTCAGAAGTTTGGATTTAAGATGCTACCTTAGCTTTGATAAGCATTCCATCTCCCAGTTTTACTATAGTTAAAGAAGAATCTGTAGACTGTTGAATGGAAACAACTTTAACATTGAATTTGATCATTCCTGGAGCCAATTCTTTTGCAAGGGTATCTAGAAGCATACTCTTTTGCACGCATCGAACTTCATGATTTCTGCTGATAGACAAGAAAAGTACTTAGTATTACAAAGCATGCGAAAAAAAAGATGACCAAAATAGTTAATGGGATAGAAATTACATCATGTCACAAATCATAACATATATATTTCATGCCCTGCAAAAATTTTTAAACTCAACCACTGAGATAAAATAATGAAATTAAACAGCATTATGAACTGTTAAAAATAGAAGGAACGAAGGCCAAATACTATGTAATCCACACAGTCCACCAAGTGAAAAGGCTAGATGGCCTTGAGCTACACCTGTGGCTCCAGGAATATCAGTCATTATCCTAAGTGAGATTACCAATACAAAAACAAAAATTATTATTTATTCAAGTTATTGACCATTATCTTAAAACAACTGTAAATAACCTAGTAGAATCCAACATAGTTCCATTCAATCTAACATAAGAATGTAAAAATCTATCTAATCCATAAGAATATCAGTTCCATTTAATCTAACCTAAAGGTAGTATAAATCTATCTAAACCTCGAAAATATCACACCTAAATGCTTAAAAATCAGTATTTAAAAAAACTGACAAAAAAATACCGGTTCAAGAGTTTATCACCTTAGGTAAAAACAACTAAAATAGTAAAACAATTAAAAAAACTAAAAAAGTAAAACAAAAAAAATTAACCTCACAAGCTAGAAGAGACTAATCTTAACTAAAACTAAAACCAAAAAAGTTTAGACCTAAAATGATTCATCTTAACTTCATGTTATCTTTAAGATGATCAGAACAAAAAAATTACTAAAACAAAAAATATTAACCTAGTAAACTAGAATACATTAATCTTCATCAAACCTATTAAAAAAGCATCTTAATCTCAAAGAATATATCAAATTAAGCAAAAGACAAGAGAAAATAAATAAATAAACCATCTTAACCTAATACACTATGATAGAATTTTCTTAACCATTAAAGTCCACAAAAATCCATGATGTATTAAAGCCATCCATGATATATTAAAGCCAGATGAAAATTAGAGTAGATCCAACTGAACTATGATCTATCCATCAACTAGATCAACTAGATGCAAACCTCAAAGAGATACCAAATTATAAGAAAAACTATGAATAAACTCCCATTACCAATACCAACCAGCGTTGTATCCATCTTTATCAATCTATTTTTAAGCTAGGTGCAAAGTTCACTGAGATACCAAATTTAAAGAACTACCATAAATAATAGATCCATTTTCTCTAGATCTATTTTGGTTAACCCGAATAAAATAGTAACTGTGTGTAAACCTCATATTCAAAAATTTGAATCTATTATTCTCTGGTACCAATTATATGGTATTTTGAGAAGACAAAAACTGTTATTTTAATGTTTTAAAATTGAATATATGATCGCTAAGTTTTTGAAAATACTCAAAATATTTATTAAATAATACTTTATTGTCCAAAGACTATTATTTCGAATTGAATATTTATTAGATAGTGTTTCCCAGGCCAAAAAAGAAAGATATCTTAACCTTGAAGATGGATCTATTAAGTTATTAACTCTAGTTGTAGACCTGAATGTTTTAACCTTGAATCTATTAGCTCTGGCTGAAAAGAAACTCTTCATTAGATAATATTGATTTTAACTTTGAATCAACAGACTCAATGAGCAAACAAAATGTTTCTTAGATAATGTTACAGTCTAGAAGAAAAAAACCTTGAATCTACTAGGGCTGGCCACAGATCTCAATGTTTTACCCTTGAACCTATGAACTCCATGTGCAAACCTGAATATTTATTACAGAGTGTTTGACATGCAAAGACAATAAGGTCTTAGCATCCTACTTTACTTTTAATCCTTTCTAGTAGCATAGCTTTTGGTGCCTATGTTAGTGTTACAACGGTACAATTGTGCATTATACAGCTGGGATGACTAGGACAGTGTATTGGGATCTCATCCACATAGCAATTTGACTGCTAAAGTCTACCATACATGTTAGGGAACCTATCTACTTTTTGTACATTGATGAATCAACCAAATCTGAATCTGAATCTATTGAAAACTTCAAAATATATATCATAAAAGTAGCCTAGGGTTTATTGTCCATTATCCGAAACTTCTTTAAAATCTCAATTGCTTACTTACCCATGTTCGAGGACCATCTCACCTCAACTCAGTGAAACCTCCAAGACCAAGAAATAATACATGTCAACTTCACTTGCCAGTTTCTTATTGCACCATGGGATAGAGTTTTTTAAACTAATTGTTAGGACCAGGTAATCTACATACAACACAAATATAAGCATATCAAATTTATCATCATCAAACAAATAATAAAATTTAGGACTTGCAACGGTCTTAGTGATGCCCATAACCTGTAAGTACTCATAAATCCATGAGTACCAAGCACAAGAGGCTACTTTAGCCCAGAAAGGGACTTGTTCAACTTGCACACATGGGTATCCCATCCTAAGAAAGATATTATATTTGAACCCAAGCTGAAACAAAACCATGAATCACTCTTCTTGCCACCTGCATCTCTGGCCTTGTCAAAATCCACTAAAGCATGCAGTAGCTCAAAGCACTGTGCCAGTGTGCCCTTTAAGTACTTCGCATATCTCAGACCATGGAGCATATTTGCAGCAACCTCAGCTCAACCATATATTAGCAACCAAGCTTGACAATAAACTGGTGTCGAGCCCCCCTTGTTTGTGAGACAAGGGATCTCATATACATAACAATTTGACTGCTAAATTCTACCAGATATGTTAGGGAACCTATATACTTTTTGTACGCTGATGAATCAACCAAATTTGAATCTTAATCTACTGATAACTTCAAAATATGTATAATAAAAGTAGCCTATGGTTTATTGTCCATTATCGAAAATTTCTTCAGAATCTCAATTGCTTACTTACCCCTATTCGAGGACCACCTCACCTCAACTCAGCCAAACCTCCAAGACCAAGAAATAACACATGAGATGTATGTCCTTCATGTCAACTTCACTTGCCAGTTTCTTCTTGCACCATGGGATAGAATTTTTTTAACTAACTTTTAGGACCAAGTCATCTACATACAACACAAATATAAGCATATCAAATTGATCATAATCAAACAAATAATACAAGTTAGGACTTGCAACAGTCTTAGTGATGCCCATAATATGTAAGTACTCATCAAAAAACCAAAGTATCTTCAAAATTTGTTTTGTTGCACACATAATTAGTTTATGTTTGGACCCTCACAACCTAGTGCACTCCTTAGAAGCTAGAGCGATGCATGTTCAATTTATTAAAATTTAACACATATCAATCCTTTTTGTCCTCTTTTTGGGAGGCGCTACATTAATTGTGGGTGTGGAATGCTCATCACATTGAACACCCTCCTCATTATTTCTATCTCCCATTCGCTGAAATTCAACAATGGTTTCCTGCCAAGGTTCAAGAATGACTATTGGATGATTTTGTGCAATAAGCAAATCATCATGTGCTTGTATCTCCTCCTCATGCTCACTCCCAAATGTTTCACCTGATTCCTATACACAACACACTTTAAATTGTTATAATAACATTAAAACCTCCAACTGATTTATTGCATTATTCATATAATATTATAAACAACTAACCTCAGATCCATAACCAGTAGTTATTTTTTCCCCTTGATTTATCATGTGTTGGCGAAGACCTTGGGAACCATGTAATACAACATATTTTAGGTCTTCCTTTGAAGCTTCCTTTTGAAACTGGTGAACCTACATTAACAAAGATAATCATATCTATAAGGTAAAATAACTAATAAGGTACAATTAACTCAATGTGACCATGGTTACTTTGCCTAAAATAGAAAATATAATAGATGGAAATATCACTTACCATACCACCATGATTACTATTATATCCACCAGAACCTAATTTGTGAGATCCAATTTTTGACACCCTAGCTTGGGTTGCTTTTCTTGTATCTCGTAGGTGTCTCTTAGCTCCTCCTTTTGCAGATGGCGTATAGTTTGGATTTCTGAGGACTTTCCTCTTAAACTTGGCATCTTTCATAAGTTCATCTCACATCACTTGGTCTGTGATCCAAGCTGGACATGGATACATCAAGTTTTTTGTCAATTTTGTCCTTAAATTGGACCTCTTTGAGTGCATGTATTTACTTGAAATCTGTAAAATAAGTTCCTTATCAAATCCAGGATTACCAAATGCTATTACTACATCTTTAAATAGTTCCTGTTTTTTGGCATTGGCTTTTTTCCTCCAATCCATTTGGATGGTATTTCCAAATAATTGTTTTACACAACGAAAAATAAAGTGATAAAATTTCAGCCCTACTTCATCCTTCAAGACATTTCCTTCTGAAGTGAGCAAGATTGTAACTTCTTGCATTCCTTTTATGGTCACCGATGATATTCTTGTAGTCTTGGGGATTGAGGAAGGCTCCCTTATAGATACATTAGGCCTGTGTCACTTACTTCCTGCATTTACAATGAAATTGTGGAACTATTAAGAACCCAACCAAAATATGAAACTATTTTTCATATCTAAAATAATGATCCTAAACATAACAAATGAAATTATAAAAAAATAAAATAATTTTACCTGTTGATCTCTTGCAGGAGCTACACTCTCCAACAATGACATTTCCCATAACTGAATTTGTTCAATTATTTTTTGTCTAATTTGAACATTTGTAGGAATATCTGGTAGGAGCCTTAACATTCTTGTTTGTGAGTCTATAAGACTCCTCAAAGAGACTTGTTCTAGTCCTGGTGGGAGAATGCTGACTAGACCCACATTTGATGTAGAGGGCATGTTATGGGGTTTTGGTCTAGGTGTAGATGGCATAACATGACCCTTTATACCAACAAATTGTATACTTGTTGGAGTCATCCTAGAAACATCCTGAAAGGCACAAATATAAATAATAAGATGGAATAACAGATGAATAATTTTGAAATATGTAACTAGGTTCAGTCTTTATAATGACATATCTAATCACAATTCTATGTAATTTATGTAAAAAAAGGAAAAAGAAGATTATTTTTGTTATGACTGAGGCATGGGTTTCATGAACACATGAAGAAGCAAGTCCCATTATAGAATGAAAATATCTCGGAAGACTCATTAAAAGAAGGTCATGAAGGTGGCAAATGATCAATGCAATGTATAGTAAAGTTGCAAATAATCATGGCAACCAAAATACTAATCAGTACTGATAGGTTTCCATGAGGTATGTATAATAATTTTCTTTTAAAGGGTCCATCATAAGATGTAGTAGGGTTGAATTTATGGGTTTATATTTTAAGAAATACCCTAGTATTTAGAAACCTTAATCTTAAGGTATTTGTTCCCTATGATTTGATTTCTAGGGCATGGAATAAACTCTAGAATGACATAAAGGGAAAAGAGTATGATCTAAGGTTTGAATTTAAGAAACCCTAAAAAGGCCTCTTGATTACATAAAAACCCTAAAAAAGTAACTTGACATCACGTTTTGGAATAACATATTGCTTGGGTTACTTGTTAAAATAGTATTGTATGTACAAGAAGAAAAAGACGGATGGGGCGATCCATTTGAAGGGATAATGTAGCTCTTCGTAACACCTCATAAATCATGGAGTCGTTGTAAAAAACCTTTATTATATATATGCCCTAGATTTCTCAACAAATAACATAATCAAACTCACATAAATAAATGGCTGAATCTTACATCTTGCATAACATTAGATGTATATGGGGGCATTAATGATCCCTGCATGCCAACATTGGTTGTATTGAGGGGCATAAATGAATCCTGCATGCCAACAAAATGCACGCTTAGTAAAAACACAAATATTAATAAATATATATAGTGAAATAAGTTAACTAAATGCACAAAAATATTGATCAAGTTTTACCACTATCATTACCTTATATGTTTTATAAGGTGTTATAGGGGTTGGAATGACTTTAGGGATTGCCTACATTCCACAAAAATAAATTAGTATAATATAATAAGGAATATAAGATAATTGAACATATAAAAGACAATATTCAAGCTTACCTCATGCATCATCATAGCAACATCTTGCCCTCGTGCATTTGTTAACATTTCCATAAAAGTAGTCAATATCATTGAATCCCCCATAGTAGCATTGGTAACACCCATGGGTACATTCTTAAAAAAACACATAATAACATAAAAATAAGAAAACCTTGATAAAAAAACCGATAAGAAAATAGAATCGGTATCACCAAATATGTGTTGAGTGAGCATTGAAGATTTGTCCAACACTTTGAGGCAAGTTTATCAGAGTGTTCCAACAAGCATTTAACTAGTCACAAACAAACTTTTGAAGTATCATTTTAAAGTTATTTCTAAAAACAAATCCAACCTCTAACTAAATCAACAACATAAATAATACAAATACCAAAAGCAACATAAATACCTGGTCTGCCATTTTGTATAGAATAATGTAATAGAAATCCGCGAAGAAAAGTTTGTGGACACTAGTTAGGATCATTACGTAAATAAATATTGAAATATATGATAACATGTAAAACCATAAAATTATTCTAAAATATGTTGGTTTAAAATTCTATGCATATAATACTAATTTCATTGAGGAGTTCTCTGGATTATATTACAAAGGGTAATGCACTGTCTTAAATTGTTGTCACATAATGCAAAGTAATCTCTGTAGAATATCTCCTTGCTGCCTATAAACATTACTTCATTATCTCATTATAGCCACAATCAACTCCAAACCAGACCTTGCTTGCCTCAAAACCCCAGACCATACCTCAAGATGATTTGCTGCCACATAAAAACCTTAGGGGTGATTCGTTGCCACAAACAATCCCTTATAGGTGGTTCGCTGCCACAATTGATACCTCAAGGATGATCTGTCGTCATCAAAAGTGCCTCATAGGTATCTTTCTATCTCAAAATTGCTTCATAGACATATTGTTGCCACAGTGAAGCCTCAAATTTAATGTGCTGCTAAAGATAATGCCTTAGAGATAGGCCAATGCCTCAGATAATGTCTCAGGGATGATTCACTGCCCAGATAATGCATCAAGATAGTTTGCTGCCACAGTTAGTGTCTGTTCGATCATTTATATAACAACATTCAGAAGTTGGATTAAAGTGAGAGATTTTAGAAAATTAAATGAAAGTCTGGTTGGTTGACTCTCTGCAATTATGGATTGAAACCAACGAGGGTCCATATATGGTGCTCAAAAAATAAACAGTGTTCCTAACAAACAAGCATCATTTTGTATATAAAATATTTAAATAAATTATCACCAGTTTATATTAAACCGTGAAATCAACATTTGAAAAGCAATGCATGTGAAGCATATTAAGCATGCATGGAAACTACTAATCAGAGTCCAAAGAATTATTATGGTAGATGAAGCAATATGGTGTGCTGCCTTAGAAGAGCACCAATATGCAATAAGCAACCCTGAAATATGCTTGGAAAATGAAAAGACATAAAATAATGTAGAGCACTGGTGGCAGAGAGGGTATAAAAACTTAGAATTATGTTTAACCCTCAAATATAGCACATGGAATAAGTGAATTCAAATGAATGACAATGCATTGAATGCCCATGAGCTCTGGTTTCATCAATTCATGAGTAAATGTTGGTGTGAGATTAAACCAAATAATGCCAATTTCATGCCTCATACTTCTCAAAGACCCAAGCTACAAATATCATGGCTTGGTATTATACCTATGTGCAGATTTGTGGAGATTTGAGATGTTTAGAGGAGAACCAATCATATTTCCATAACACCCCTCTCGAACCTATTTTATGCTAATGAATTAGAGTCTAGTGCCAAACACATGATCACGTATCCAAGCAAAAGATCATCCTAGTGCATCTCCTAGAATGGTGGATATCAAGTGACTCAATGTGGCCATTTATTGCATAGAAGTTGAAATATATAACAATGAGCCAATGGGGCATGCATTTTCATAAAAGGATGACCTCATTTCTCAAAACACACCCAGAGGAACTATGATTGTTACAATGTTGTATGTTGGGTTAGGGTGCAACACTATCATGTTATAAGACACAATTTCATATAAAAGGTTATACTCCATGGGATACATAAAGAAAATTCCTTTTCTTGTCTTAATTAGAAAGGAGACAATTTTTCATTGACAAGAAAGAATTGTTATTTAGAAAGGAGGCATCATCCAATGAAGTTCGAGATGGTGAAGAATGCACCATACAGTAAATTTCAATTACTTCTGTTTAGGAAAATCCCATCTCACTTGTTAATAATGAAACTCACGAGTATGGGTTTAAGAATTCAGATGCAATTGAAAGATATCAAGATCATGTGGTTGAAAAAGAAGAGAAAATTGAACAGGTTTACAAAAGTGAAACTCACGATGATGAAGAACGAAAATCACATAAGAATTATAACAGTAGCCAAAATGATGGTTGTCCCATGTTGTCTAATACAGTTTCTTTGAAATTTGGAGATCATCAACTGATTCATTCATCATACGATGAACCTCAAGAAGATTATGAGAATATTTGAGTTTCAGATGTTGGTCTACAACCTCATAACTCAGCTATTGAGGATGAAGTTCATGAAGACAAATTTCATTTTTCAGAGTCCAGACAATGACAAACAGTTTTATGGCCTTGATGAATTGCATGGTTCGAAAGTGGACAGTGTCTCTATTATGTATGAGCCAATTCCTAGTGTTTCCCATCATGCAAGTGAGTCATCTCATTACAAGGTTGATTGGATTCATGTCTACACACAAATAGAGAGCGATACTTCATAGCAGAAATTAAGTTGTTCATGTAATTATAAAGAAATAGAACCAGACATGGCTAAGGAAATTGTTGATTCTTCAAACAATTTTGAAGGCAATATTGATGTGTTCGCTAGTTCGGGAATGCCTTGACTATGTTCTAGTTCCCCTAGTATTAATATTAATGATGTGTTCCCTTTGCTATAATGATTTCAATACTCCATTAAACAAGCCCAACCTTACTGACAGTAATGATGTGTTCCTTGTTCAAGTATGGATGAATCTGTTCTTGAAAAAGTAGTCACAGTTGAGGAGACTGTTCAAAATAAAATCAATTCTTAAGACAATACTAATTTGTTCCCTTGTTCAGGTATTATTATTCAAGAAAAAATATGGGTTTCCTCCATATTTATAGTAATGATGTGTTTTCTCCACACTTATAAGTGTTTTTACTCCATGAAACACAACCCATCCACTAAATCTGTGTTTGAGCATTGATTAATTGTTAGAGTATGGGTAATCTCGACTTAAGACGACATGGTGAACCACTACCTTTATGTCTCCATATACATAAAGGTGTGCTGCTTTAGAAGAGCACCAATATGCAATAAGGAACCCTGAAATATGCTTGGAAAATGAAAACACATAAAATAATGTTGAGTACTGGTGGCAGAGAGGGTATAAAAATCCAGAATTATGTTTAACCCTCCAATATAGTTAACCACACATGGAATAAGTGAATTCAAATGAATGACAATGTAGTGAATGCTCATGAGCTCCGGTTTCATCAATTCATGAGTAAATGTTGGTGTGGGATTAAACCAAATAATGCCAATTTCATGCCTCATACTTCTCAAAGACCCAAGCTACAAATATCATGGCTTGGTATTATACCTATGCGCAGATTTGTGGAGATTTGAGATGTTCAGAGGAGAATCAATCATATTTCCATAACAGCCCTCTAGAACCTATTTCATGCTAACGAATTAGAGTCTAGTGCCAAACACATGATCACATATCCAAGCAAAAGATCATCCCAGTGCATCTCCTAGAATGGTAGATATCAAGTGACTCAAGTGATATCAAGTGCATCTCCTTGCTTGAATTCTTTGTTTGGATTGGACATTAGTGATCCATTAGATATGCCCAAGATTATGGAGAGCAATGATGCATTATTTTGTTAACGTATAGCTGATTCTCTTATAGAAAATATCTCAGAGATTGTTACAGAAGATACATGCAAGTAGGAACTTTACCAATTGGATAATCCTTTGAAGACCCCTGAGGTTATAGAGGGATATAATATAGCTATGGAAAAGAATGAAGTTGAATATGGAGCATGCCAAGAAAGCATTTTTATTGTTGATGGCATAACTGATGCAATTCCAATTAGAGAACAATTGTTTGATATGGACAACAATGAAAAACATGAGTGATTCATTGACCCTGCCAAAATTGAGGGAAACAATGGCCAGGAGACTGGAGAGACCCAAAATTTCAAAGTTGGAGAAAATATACAGATTGTGGTGAGAAAGCAGGAACCTTCCCAATTTGATACTCTGTTGAGGATCCCTGAGGTTACAGAGGGATATAATATATCTCCTTGCTTAAGCACTTGATTTGGCCTGGACTCGAGTATTCCATCCAAAAGTTCAGGAACTTAGAAAAAGTTACAATATATCCCCTTGTTTAAGTATGAATGGATCTCTTCTAGAAGACAAGGATGTGTGCAATCATCAAATTTCCTTGGATAATCCATTGAAGAGGCTTGAACATGCCGAGGGACTAGAATATGATACCCTAGTGAAAAATCTTGAGCTTATAGAAATTGATGTGACATCAGAGACTGAATATTTGTCACTGCATGTCCCACTTAGAGACCATGTGTATGTCATGGAGAAGGATGCTACGGTTTTGGATGGGACAGATCATTTTGAAAGTATTCTCCTCATACAAAATCCTGTAGAATCTGGAGAAGTAGATGAGGGTTATACTATTTTGGATGATATGAATGTTCCTATTAAAGGGGATTCAAGAAGAACCAAACTTGTAGACAGAATATTGACTTTGAGCAATAGATTACAAAATTTGCAATTGGACTTACAAGGACCATTCCCTATATTGTTGATAAAGAAAATTTCCATATATATGTGATTTTATCTTGCTGGTAAAAGCAAGTTGTGTGTGATATGGACCTATTTCATGCTAAAGAATTAGAGTCTAGTGCCAAACACATGATCACATAACCAAGCAAAAGATCATCCCAGTGCATCTCCTAGAATGGCAGATATCAAGTGACACAATGCGGCCATTTATTGCACAGAAGTTGAATTATATAGCAATGAGCCAATGGGGAATGCATTTTCATAAAAGGATGACCTCATTTCTCAAAACACACCCAAATGAACTAGGATTGTTACAATGTTGTATGTTGGGTTAGGGTGCAACACTATCATGTTATAAGACACAATTGCATATAAAAGGTTATACTCCATTATTAATTTAAATTGTGATGCTAATTTACAACTAATTATTGATTTTTTTGCATTACAACACTAAAAAGAAGATATAATTGAGTGAAAAAAGTGGAACCAACATCACAAGAAAAACCCAATATGGTATGATGTCCTCTTGAAGAAACCAACCATGTCAAATGTGAGGAATATCAAGAGAGGATGAATGTAGAAAAACCCCTAAATCTTGCAGAAATGATGAGGATCCTAAAGTAGAAACACTCCTAAATCTTGCAGAAATAGTGAGGATCCTAAAAGAAATACTCTAAAGCTGCGTGATAGATAATGAAAGGATAATCCAAGAGAGAGAAAGACCATTAGAATTGATGTATTGTTGCTAGAAAATCTATCTGAAATTCAAAAGCAATTGCCACAAAGACCTAATGATACCAATGATTAATTTCAAAGATAAAGATTTGTTGAGAGGTTAAAAAACACATATTATCTACAAATAAAATGAGGAAAATCACCTCCATAAAAATACACCATGCTAAAAGGATAGATACATCTAATAACAAATCATTATTTGATTCGTCTAAGGTTGGGATAGTCAATTCATATGAGCTTCTTGGAAATGGTTCCAAGAGTGAATTACATAAGAAAAATAAAAATAAGCATTCTTGAACAAAACCTCCTTCAAGGAGAATGTATTCAAATCACAATAATGCAAGACTCTAGGAAATGGTACCAATATGAGTTTCTTAGCCAAGATAAAACTATAATAGAAAGATATAAGTGTGAAAAAATACTAGATAGTTACTTGCATAACAAGAAACAAGAGAGAATAAAACCACTAAGAAATTAAATAATGAACGAGAGAGACAATTCAAATTTATAATAAAATCTAATAATATGTTATTGATGAACATGAATGCAATATATAGACTCTGCTAGAGACCAATTAATTCAAATTAGGTTGGGATTCCATGTTCATGCACTAGTATAATTCAAAATTACTTTCCCTAGTTGGAAAACACATTAAATTATACTCACAAACCCAAATATACCCTAAAAATAATCCCAATGCCTACATCTATACCATGAAAATAATCCCAATTCCTACAGCTATATCAATGAATATAGCTATGCAAGGAAACTAATACCAATGCTAACATCTTTGCAAGGGAAATACATCAAATTGAAAGGAAAATACCTGTGGAAAATAAACCATTTACTGTATGCCTTGAAACTTCTAGCTCAGCTTCAAGTTCCTTTGCAAAATAATAGTGAAAGCCCCAGCATATAAAAACTAAAACAATTTAGCGCTAAAAAGATTTTCAGCCTCTACACTAAAAAAGTTTTGGTGGTTTCAGTTGTCTTGTTTCCATTTTAAGATGGCCTAGCCCACGGTTTCCTGCTATTTCCCTCCCATGTCTCCCACTTTTCATAAGAATGAGGGTCTTAATATCTATCTCCCGTCACCCATGAATAAATGAGTATGTACTCTGCTACCATTGGGCCTCATGCCCTTAATTCCCATCACAGAAACCCTAGTCTCATGGCTCTCAAACATTAGTGTTTGTCTCTCCATTTTCTCGACAAACCCTCCATTGCAATGGGGTAAATGAGGAGGAAGGTTTGGTTGTAGAAGAAAAGGTGTTGGTTCATTGCAGTGTGGAGGAAGGTTTGGTTGATGAAGATGCAACACCATTTTCCACTGGATTTGTAATGGAAAGTCATGGCAGGAATCAGGCAGGGAATGGAGTAGTTCCGCCAGGCCCACCGCTGGATTCCGTTCCATCAATTCCTCCCAAAAGCACAATTTCTTTCTCACGCCACCTGGAGAATCCTTTTGGAACAAATCGACGCGATTCTCTAGCCATCTCTTAGCACAACAGAAACAAAGTGACGTTGGTGTGGCACTGTCACCATCTTCGTGAATCTGCAAACATTTCTCAATCTTTTTCGTTCCTCTGTTCCTTGTAGAAACCCTATCTGTTCCTTGAAACCCTCTATGTTCCTATATATACTTTTGAATACAAATTGGCAAAACCAAAGTAATTAAGGTATCAAACCAATTAGTCATGATCCTTATATGAAGAAAAAAAAATGGCTCCAATCTCAAACCAAGTCCACGAGCTAAGCATCAAATCTACGTAACATACCAAATCCTGGTCAACCCCACACGTAGCCCAGAGCTCTAGTTTATAGCCAAACCACAAAGGGAAGAGCCCACAAGCGTTGCAAGTGTATGCATGAACTGAAAAGAAACCCTGATTATCGTCCTCCAGCTTTGAAGAAACCAGAAAATCTAAAATACCACTTTCTTCCAAGGAACTCTTCAAAACACCATTCCAAGGCTGGCCAACAGAGGAATTCTCCAAAGCTTGAGATTTCGATAGACATGAAACCACTTGCAAAAATAAAAGCAACTTTCAAACTGCAGAGCCGCCCACACCCTAAGCTGCGAATAATCCATAATCTTGAAAACCGAAAATCCACCGAGATCATGGGGAGGCCACCTCTCATAGAAGAAAGATTGTGGTCTTAACTAGATGTCTGGTGAGGCCAGGGGCTCGTTTGCCTCGTAACCGCTTTAGAGGCCAAAAAATAAATCCAAACGCCTTGACTGTAGGTTTTCCAAAAGTAGCGGTTTCCAGGTTCAGGGGGGGAAAGGCTGGTCGGCTCCCACTTCAATTTTTCCTTGTGCCTTTTCTTACGGTTCGAAAACCAGGCTTGAAGTGGTTTCTTTATTGATCGCAAGGCTCTCGGATGGTAAGTGGTTTTGGCTCATCGAGAGCGATGCCACTCATCTCTCCCCACGTGGCGGTGGTCAGAATCTTCAAACCACCCTTCCCCGCGCCTTATTCTCCTTGCATCTTGGTGCTCTGATATCCCTTAGCGCCATCCATTTCGGCGGAAGCTTTCGACGGTCAGATCTCGTCGAGCTAGTTTGGCAGGCCAAGAGTGTGTTCACTATTTACAAGTTTATCACGGGAGGTTACATATACATTAATATTAAAACAATATAATGGACACCATGTAATTCATATAACTCGTTAACATAAAGTATATAATGGGTTGAGGTTATAATTAATATTTATGGATGACTATAATTTTTTATTAGAAAAAATAGGATTTATCGGATGTGGTATTATGAAAATATATTTAAATTAAATTTTAAAATTATAAGTAAAGGTTTATATATATATATAATATATATAATAAATAATGAGTGTTATTTATATTATAATAAAACATATATTATAAGTATAGTATAAGAATGACTCACCAAGTTTTAAGGGATGAGAAGGAATTTATATAATGTGGATTTAGTCATTTAATAAATTAGATAATAGAGGTTAAATGTGTTTAATTATTATTAAGTATTATGTTGAAATGAGTAATAAAAATTGATTTTTTATTTATTTAATATTAAAATATTATGTTGAAATTGATAAGTTGTTATTTTACTTTAGTATTTATTGGAAGTGTGAATATTTATATTATTATTATTTTTAATATATTGTGTGTGTGGTATTTTGAGTTAATAAGAAATTTAAGTGTAAATTGATTATCGATAAAGAATTTATTGTCAAACATATTAGGCATACCAAATCATTCATGGATGGTAATGGTGGTAGTGGTTCCAAGCATTTCAAACTATAAACTAAAGATTTAATGAGTGAAAATTAAGGTGGAAGAATCCCTAGTATAACTTGAAGATGGATGAATCTATGATAAAAGATATCAAGTGGGAACTTGATGAGATAACACAAGATTCACAATGAAAATCATGCAAGTGATGGATAAATCACTAGGGGACAACAAGCACATCATTTCAATTGTGGGGACTTGAACCCAAGCTGCTCTACTAAGAGCCAAGTATCTTGACCTACTGGGCTACAATGGAAGCATAACAATGGATTAAGCCTTCATACAGGTGGATTAAGCATAACCTAAGACTTAAATAAGGATGACCTCATGTATGTGTTCCATTTGGATAAGCACAATATGTATAGTGACCATGGAATTTTAACATGATATTGATGATTTAAATGATTGTACAAACGATAATATCTTAACATTGAATTTGACTCAAATGTCCTTGGGGAAGGAAGAATATTCGACAAGAGGTTAAGGCTCAAGATTATGAGACTCATTTGAAATTTAATGATGTACTTAGATGAGTATACCTATGATGTAATGGTTAACTTCCTAATAGAAAGAACAAGAAATGTATATTGAAAAAGTAATTGGTACCTTGATGAAAAAATGACACTAATAGTACTCGTGGGATAACATAATCCTGTTCAGGGTTGGACCACATCCTCACATAGATCCTAGAGGGATGTTGAACTGTTTATACAAGTAAATGAAATTAATTCATGATAAGAATGCTTATAGTGTATTGTTCTATATTTGATAAGTATTTAGATGATTCTCATATTAACGATGTTTCGTGATATGATGGTATGTGGTAAATGTATATAGTTCTAATGAGAGGCTAACGATGTATATGTGGTGCTTATTTAATTATTTGTTATGATAATGATGTTGAATTATCATGATGGATATGATATGCATAGGGATGATGATGTAAATTGACATGTGGTTCATTTATTATGAGATGTCATGATATATCCTTGATGCTGATATGTTGATGTTATAACTTATGAGAGTATTTTATGATGTGAAACATGGGGTAATTGCATGCAAATTTTATGACATTCAAGAGTATGCAGATCTTTACTATTCAAAATATTGTGATAACAATTACTTAATGTTATTAGGATGAAATGAAAGTGTTGGCATCTGGACTATTTCTCTGATACTATGATTATAACTAATACATTGATTGCATGTTGAGATGTTGTGATTGACAGGAAATCCATGAATGGGATGAGAGGGCCGATTTATTTGATGATCTCGTGGGTGCCCATACCTATGAGGGAGAATATGTAACACCATATGAACCGAGGACAACCGAAATCAACACTACATATGCTAGTGGTTCTTTTGTATTGTATAGCTCTTGATGGATAGCTCTTGAGGGGCTATCGGACCATCTTGAGGGGCTATGGGGGAATTAGTGCCTGATATTGGCACTAATTGTCATTCCTTCTCATATGAAAAGTCATGAGCCTAGTCAATCTTGATCTGAGGCCAGTCCTATTTTGATAGGAAGAGCTCTAAGGTAAGGCTATGAGCTATGACCTACAAGCTTTGTCGGTACCCTCAAGACTAATCATAGTACCTAGTAACAAGACTCCTCAAGTAAAGTCCACTAGCCTGGGGTTGATATATTATCATAGAACAGGCCTATAAGGTTTGTTGAAGTCAGCCTAGATCCTCTCCTAGGAGTCTTCTTCTATCTTACACAGAATTATATCTATGCACTTGTCCCTTCAATATATCCATAAGACGCCTTGTAAAATACCTTACAATGGACTGTTATTTCCTTTCTGATGATGATGATACCTTATTTTACAAGCTTAATACTTACTATAATATTGTCTGTAGTAGAAGCTTCCAAGCTGCTAAGTCAAGAATCTTTACTCAAGGTGATAGAGTGATCCTCTTCCTTAGTTGAGGTCATAGTTATGTAGTTTCTCAACACTTACATATAATTTCTCCTCTTGCAACCTTTAACAATAGGTCTAGTCCCTTGAAATATTTGTAGAATTCTATTGCAAGTTTGTCCCTTTAGGGCTTTCAATAGTCCCAAAAGGATGCGAAATTGATCTTCCTTCAATGTGTCACAATTTCATGGAGTGAGAGGTTTATATTTGGCAAGACTTGTATAAATATAATAATTTTTGAATATAATTGTGTTCCTTTAGGGTGTTTGAGCTTTAGATCAAACCTTCTAAATAATCCTACTATGCCCCTATATAGTTTGGTCCTAGTATTTTTTAAAATTAGTCTCCTTGCTATCTATTAGGACTATCTATAGTCCATAAAAGATTAGTTTAACTAGTAACTTGATCACCTTCACAAAACTTCACAAAACCTTATGATTTTCACATATTTTTAATGTGTTACAAGACCTATGAATTTGAGCACATGTCTTAGATCTTTTGTAGAAATTTTGAATAATATGACACTTATTCACAGAGATTATCCTGATTATACACTATTTGCATAATCATGCATAATACATAACCTCCTCTACCATTGATCATCAATTTTGCGGATTTAAGAAACAATCGCGTGTGCACATTGAAACATCAATCGCACATATCAACACAGTATATCACGGGGAAAGCATACAGCTGAAAAACCCCAACTATTTGTATATTATATTGATTGAGAACATGTAACAATACATAGTACAATACTCCTTGCAAGTACTCAGTACTATCTCCACCTGTTACACACAAACTAGCTCAGATCTGAATCAATCATAGGTTCAAATCTCCTTCGCTGCTTGTTTGCCTCCACTGTGCAATCTTGCATGAGAATAGAATGAAGAATCAGCTCCAAATTCATATTCCCTTTGCCTATACCACGCAATCCTCATTGGCAATACTCAATCCATTGATTGTGCAAATCACATGCACAACTATAGTCACAACTGACAGCTGTCTTGCCTTTTCACTCACCTCTAACACTTGTCTCCACTGAACTGTCCATGCACTGAGTTAACTGATATATTCTTTAGTTGATTTATGAGTTAATAATTAGTGAATTAATTAATAATTAATTCACACCACTCATCACTAGTGTATTTGTCAGTTAGACTAAATACAACTAGTTCAACTAAGTCAAACTGAACACAACTCTATCAACTCCTCAATCAACTCCACCAAACTCAATCACTTGAGTTCTAACTAAATTCCATCATGCAATAGCTCAACTAACCCATAGGAAAA
>APFE030602263.1:2286-12732 GCA_000404065.3 Pinus taeda | reverse complement strand
TCCTACCCATGCAGTCTGGGACTCATGGGAAGTACCTCTCATCTGATCAATGAGTAGGGAAATGAAGTTAGGGACCATCGTAGTACCGATGGACACATCGTTGTATCTACCATACTCCTTACGCTAGGATGACCTCCATTGATCTGGGATCAATGATACTAGTCTGGGACCAGTGGTAGGAGTTGTACCATACTATGACGCTGACTTCGGGTCGATTGAGACTGGTCTGGGACCAGTGGTACACACTCCGAGACTGACTTTGTGTCAATGCAGTACTGGTCTGGGACCAGTGAGAGTTGTACATACTATGACACTGACTTCGGGTCGGTTGAGACTGGTCTGGGACCAATGGTACACTCTCTGAGACTGCGATATTGGTCTAGGACCAGTGGTAAGAGTGGTACTTACTATGAAGCTGACTTCGGGTTGGCTGAGACTGGTCTGGGACCAGTAGTATGCACTCTGAGACTGACTTTGTGTCAGTGGAGGATGATACTGGTTTAGGACCAGTGGAGTTGTACTCACTATGACGCTGACTTTGGGTTGGTTGAGACTGGTCTGGGACCAGTGGTACATACTCTGAGACTGACTTTGAGTCAGTATGATACATCCTCGATCATTTCTTCTTCTTCATAGTTCAACAGAGATGAGCAGAGCAGAGCAGAGCCAGCAGAGCAGAGATAGCAGAGCCGAGTTGAGCAGAGATGGGCAGAACAGTGCAAGGCACTGATGGCAGAGATAGTACAGTCGGACTTACGGATCAACGGATGGAGTTCTCCCTAGTTGAGAGGGAGTGTTAAATTGGCAACTAGGGCCAAACTCCATATGGGTCGGCTTATTTATGGCAGTGGATATTTCTATTGGATCCCTCTCGTCGAGAGGTGTAGGATTGATCCAAAGATCATCCGATTCTGATAAGTATTTATGGAGACATGAATTTATTTTGTTTATGTAATTATTATCAAGCCGACCAGCACTTATGTAGGCTCTAGAAGCCGAACCGACGTTTCTATTCATCATCCTCGCTTTAGTATAAATAGAAGAGCTTTTGATGTCAATCAGCACACTCACTCTTCATGTGATCTCCTCTCCACGTCTGGGTTTTTGGAGATAGAGAAAACACTAAGAGTATTTGCTATGATGCCCTAGCCGCAGTAGCATAATGACCTAGATCTAAACTCTACTATGGAAGAAATCCTAGATGTCACTAAATACGCAGCAAACGGAAGGCTAGATCTTATAACACAGTCCAAAAGGGAACCTACGCACCAGGCAGCGTGTAATCAGGGTAGCCATGACATTTATGGTGACAGTCAGGATCACGCTAAACCATCACATATATGGAACGCAGATAGATAATGCAGTCTTGGATAACACCATCGTGAAACAAAAGGTAGCTATTGTAACATGGTGAAGCCATAGTTAAAAGAAAAGCTGTTCTAGTGAAGAATCTTACCACGCTGTCCCTACACGCTGAGCAGACAATCCATATGTTGTGATGAAGGCATATCCACGTAACAGATGGAGACCATATCCACGCAGGGCACAAGATTATTAACATGCAGAAAGAGATTCATACGTTGGATCATGAATTCGTAGGCACTAGATATGCTGGTCTCTGATGATGCTTATACGCAGAATCATACACGCTGTAAATACACGCTATCATGGTTATATATATTCATATATATGCTGGTAATATACCGCACACTGGGCAGTCAGGTTGGTGCCGCAGTGATGAAGAGATGTCGCAGTACAACACAGTGTACACGTTGTTCATAATTTGGATTCATCGCAGTCAATGAAGACTCCATCACAGCAATAGCTAGATATACGAGGGCTATGATATATGAATATATATATATATATATATATGCACAGTATTCTTGGATATATATACTCGCAGGTGGAAAGATATAAATTGTTATACATAGCAAATGTATGTGGTTGACAGAATGGATATATATATACTCACAGGTGGAAACATATAAATTGTCATATGCAACAACTTCATAATAAAGGGTCTATACGCTGTCATAATAACTACATGATATATTGGTTCATGGAGAAACCCTATACGTTGTTATAGGAGGAGACCTGTTAACGCAGTAAGAACTAGTTTAAGAAGTCTGCCGAATAGGATCTATAGCCTAGCTCCTTTGCTAGGCTGCAAGCCATAGCAAGCAACTAAGGCTGGTGACAGTATTATAATGTTGCAACATGATGATGCAAAGGCAGCATGATGACTATGATTCATATTAGCATGGGCAGCATGGGCAACATGAAGCATGATGATGGACAACTTGATGTATGGGCAGCACAGTGATCATGAGCAGCATGAAGATGCATGATGCAGCATAATGGTGCTACACAGTGAGGTGCAGCAGATGAACGAAATGGATAGGTGAAGTCTTCACCTAGGAGATTCAGTTGAAGCAGAATGTCTTCAACTGATTTCATCATCATAGGAAATGATCTATGCTTAGATCCAGATAAGTCAAAGAGTTGACTTTTGTTGTAAATATATTATCTCTCTCTCTCTTTCTCTGCTGAACTTTGAAGATAAAAGAAGATTTCATCAAAGGGTTTCCCCACACACTGTGGGGTTTGTCCCTGGCTAGCGCCACATCTTGTGTCCTCTTGTCTTGGCTTGTCTTCTGCATTTTATATTTATGTCCTATTTGCAGTTTATTGTAATGTTGATGTGGTTGCTAACTGTGAAAATTTAAATAAATTGCTCTAGCATAGAACATACCTAAACTTAACATATATGTTGATGATTTATTCTTGATAGGTGGAGAGACTCTAATTCTCCAGTGTAAGAGGGAACTAACTTTTGAGTTTGGGATGAAAGACCTTGGTTTGATGCACTACTTCTCGGGCTTAAAGGTGTGGTAGAGACTTGGTGAGATATTCCTTTCAAAAGGTAAATATGTTGTCAATTTGTTGGAAAGATTTGGGATGGTGAAGTGCAAGTTTATGGCCACTCTGATGGAAATAAACTTCAAGAAACTTTATTGTGAAGTTGTTGGACTTGACTTGGCAAATCCTTTTGAGTACCAACAATTGATTGGGGCACTGGAACACTAGACTAGACACATGTTTTGTTGTCAACAATTTGGGCCAATTTATGGTGGATCCATTACATGCACACTGGGATGTTTCTAAGCATGTGTTGAGATACCTGCATGGGACTATCAATCATGGATTGAGATAAACTTTTGGCGAGCTGAGACTTCATGGATATACTGACATTATTTGGGTCAGCAATGTTGTCGATAGGAAGAGAACATCTACATGTTGTTTTAGCCTGGGGTCTGCCATGATATTATGGATGAGTAGGAAGCAAAAGTACATTTCCCTTAACATGGATGCGGCTGAGTACACTTCTAGCATGGCTAGTTTTGAGGCAGCATGGTTGAGGAAGCTGTTTGGGGAGTTGATTGAACAAGTACTAGATACAACTATAGTATACTACGACAATAAGAGTGAGATCCGACTTTTAGAGAATCTCGTGTTCTACAACAGGTACAAGAACATTGAGATTAGACAACACTATATATGGGATATGGTGCAGAGAGCAGCAGTAAGGCTCCAACACATCTCGAATGATGAGCAGAGGAGCCAACATTCTTACCAAGCCTTTGCCAAAAGGGAAGTTCTTGGTATTTAAAGAGCAACTTGGACTAGTGGATGTGACCTTTCATAAAAGGGGTGACGATTAATCAAGAATACTCAGCTATGCTCTTCCCCCTTGTCTTTTGAATTCCATTAATTTGGGGGAGGGGAGGGGGGAGGAGGGAGCCAAGGAGCTCCTAGGGTTGAGGGTGCACCTTATGAGCCATGGACAGTAGGATGTGTTTGATCCTTACCAGGAATGGCAAGTGGTATCTCCCCTATTTTCAAAGTAGGATGTGTTTGATCCTTACCGAGAATGCTAAGTTGTATCTCCCCTATTATTGAGTATACCCCAATATGCATCCTACCAACAACCTAGGCTTGTTGGGATTGCCACCCATCTGGCTAATAAGTGAGGAGACTTGGGATGTGTATGATCCTTACCACTTGAGGTAAGTGGTATCTCCCCCAAGTTATTAGATTAGGTGTTACACCTTTTGATTATTGAGGATCAAGGTGGAAATATCAACAAACAGTAGGATGTGTCTGATCCTTACCTCACATGGTAAGTGTATATCTCCTCTATTGTCATTATATATAGGGTTGGAGACTGATCTCCCCTATGATGATTCTTCTTATTTAGATCGAGACATCATTGTTCAACAAATGAGCAGAGGTGAGATGAGATGCGACAAAATGGGATTCCCTATGTTGAGACATGTACATCCAAGATGAGACTTATGATGTAGCTAGAAATTCCTCCCTAACTGAGAGGGAGTGTTGAAAATTAGCAACTGAGGGATGAATTTCCCCATTGGAGAAGCCCAAAAAACCCTAAGGAGACCCCTCTTCTGCTTGAAAAAAAATAAATTTGCACATCAAAAATATTGTTGGTCCAAGTCAACATGATTTTGATAAGTCATCCTAGAGAGAGAAATTCGACCTCCAAACTCCCATATAAATACAAGTTCATTAACCTCACTTTGAGACCAATCCACACATCACATCATTCATTCATTAGTTCATACACTTCTGAAATTGTAGGGTTGAGTTCATATGTGTGAAGGGGAGAGAAAAGAGTTATGTTGATGATCTAAGAGCATCCCAAAAGGCCTAAAAATCAAAGTCTTCAACTCTTAGTGAAACTGACATCAAATCAAAGATCTCGTCGCAAGGAATACAATGGCATAAATGGAACCTCAATCTGAGCTCGTATGCAAAAGTTATGCCCAGTCAAAGTTACAGTCAAACTTGGCAAAAGGATAAATTTCTAGTTGACGCTAAATAAATTTAGACCATCACCAAGTTGGTGGACTGGCCAAACGAACGACTAAATTTGGCGGAGCTCATATAAATCTAGAGAAAGGTTTAGTTATGGTTAGATTTGGAATAATCGCCAAACTTGGCTACCTTCATGCTAAAATTGGAAAAATTGGGCATACAATATTGTTTTATCTAAAAAAAATGGGTCCGCAAGGGTTTGAACCTGAAACCCACCAAACCAACAACATTCTAAACATAACATGCTAACCAAACTGCCAGTCAACATCACTTTGGTTAGTTTGTCAACAACCCATTATAAAAACATGCCATTACATTTGAATGGACAAAGGAGAAAGGGACCAATGAGCCAAGGTGGAACTGGGCAAAAGGAATCATCAACAAAGGAACTAGGAGGTTGCAAAACCTTACGAGTGTGTAGACCAAGAAGAATGCTCCCAAGGAATATTCATTAGAATATCCCTAGGAATATTCCCACAAAATTAAGTTGTGGAATCTTGAAGATTCTTTTGGGGTCCATAGTTAACGGTGTTAGAATCTGGTTGAGTTTATACTCATTTTACCCATAATTTCACAAGGATTTCATTGGTGCAATTAGATTTGGGATTTGGGCATCCCATTTCAAGTCACTCCAAGAAGTGAGGTATAATGATGTATTTTTCCATGCACCTATCTTTCTTTTTCGTGGAGATAATAAAGAGGCCTCCCCACAGTTCAGTTGAGCCCAAAGATATAGCTCACACATTGTGAGTGAACTCCATTATCAAATATTGGTGCTTCATCTTTATGGTCCCTTTATGTGTTTATTCTTCTCAAAGTGTCACATTTATGGTTTTACATGTTTTTTTATGCAACTCTACTAACATCACTGAAGAAAAGATCTTGGACCATGTTGGTATCATAATGACCTTTTGGTTAATGTGAATTATTAGTGTGGATGATAACTAGGGCCAAACTCAAAGAGGGTGAAGGAAAACTCAAGTCATTTGACACCAAAATTGTGTTGAAAAAAATGTAACTAGTGTCAATCTTCATAATTATATTTGAATCATGATGTATTTGTCAAAAGAAAGAGAGATAAATTTTATTATTAAAGAAATTGACTTATTAAAGCATGGGTTTCATGCTTGGGTCAATTGTTTTTAGGTCAAATCCTCCATTGCAACTTTCTAGGGTTTATTTCAAGTGTCCTTGCCCATGTCATATTGTTAAATACCCTTCTTGAGATTTATTTGTCAAGAAAGAAATTTATTTTAATGTAAAATACGTCAATTAGGCATCCTCCACCAAGTCAACCTCAAGAAAGGACAAGACAACCTCAACAAGGGAATTCGACCTCACAAACTCACTATATATTAGAGCAACTTGATTCATTTGGAGACACACACTCAACAATTTTGTATTGTAGTAGTTGGAAGAAGAAAAAGTGTGAAATTCAAGAAGGAAGAAGGAAAGGGATAACAAAGGAGGAGGAGGTCGTTATCTAGCTAAGGAAGTTGAAATTCTCTCTATTTTGTCTCACACGTGCAAAGGAACTAAAACTAAAGGAAGGCCAAAATTTCAGTCTTGAAGTTGAGATGAAATTCTGATGCAGTAGGGTCGAAAATTTGTCCTTGATCTAGTATTGATGTAGTATTGTTGTAGTCGATCTTTGAAGGTTGGAAAAACAATTTGAGGGCTAACTTGGTGGAGTAGTAAGGCCTTTTGGTTTAGGGTCTCGGTCTATCTCAATTTGAATCTATTGAAGGAAGAGTTATGCCTGGCTTTTCCCCTATAGAGGGGTTTTAGCCCTAGCTGAGTGTCTATTTATGGTGTCCCTGATCTTCATGTTTTTGCTTTGATGATTGCTTAATGAAAAGAAGATAAAAGAACATAAATAAGTTAATAAAAACATAATAATATCACAACTAGTTATCAACATAAGAAAATCTTTCTGCCTTTCCGATTTTCTAACATGGTTTTAGAGCTAAGGTAAATGGGGAACAGAAAGGACAGTTGAAGACCTATTAAGGAAAAGGAGATCAAAGGAAGGTTATTAAGAAGGATCATATAAGGAGATAAGCCTACTATCTACAGGAACCATGTCAAACTCAATGAAGGGAGAAAACAAACAAAAAGGAGCCTCCAACTACAAGGCATGGAAAAAGAGGATAGATCTCATCCTCAAAAAGAATAAAGTTTTAGATCTTGTTAAAGGAAAACTCAAGAAGCCTACAGATGAAGCAGAGAAGGAAAGGTTTAGAGAAACTGAAATCTTGTCTATGAACCTAATAGTGGATGGAGTTAAGGAAATCCTAATCCATACATATCCAACATAGATTTCGCTCAAGAAATTATGAGGCTCTCTCTAAATTATTCACCATAAAAAACATTGGTCAAATAGAAAGCCTCAAGAATGAATTAAGAACTATTAAGATGATGAAATATGATATTGTATCATCCTACTTTATAATGATATTTAAAATCAGAGATGAACTCCATGCAATAGATGAAATTGTACTAGAAAAAGAACTTGTAAGTGCTGCTCTTCTAGGACTACCAAAATCTTGGGGTGCTTTTGCATTAGGAATTAACAGTTGGAAGAATACTTCAACATTTGAACAAATGTGGAATGCATGCAATCAAGAAGAAACCTGAATATCATTAGCAATCAACAAGAAAGAAGATTAATAAGAAAGTACCTCTAATTCTTATTCTACTCATCACAAGAAAAAGGGATCCTTCAAGAAGTTCAAAGGACCAAAGAAGAAAGTTGACCTATCCAAAATTGAGTGTTACAACTCTCATAAGATGGGTCATTATAAGAATCAACGTCCTGAGAATCCAAGGAATAAGAAGAGAGATATGAATCAATAAAATATTGTCGATGAAGTTCCACCAAAGAAGAACAAGATTGAGGAATCAGAGGTCAAGGACTTATACTTCTAAGTCCTCTCCTACATATCCTTCTTAGTCTTGTATTGTCTTCCTTTATATTTTGATTTCTAGAATTTATAGGTCTAACATACATGGTTAGAACACTTTTGAATTATTTTGATAAATTATAGGTATCCCTCGAGATTGGATTAAGAGGGAGCCCTCACCATTTTACCAAAGATAAGTATCTTGTTCATTGTCTCCTCTTTTATGTTTGGTTTCACTCTCATACCAATATTTGTTTGTATTGTATGCTTATAACAGTTTTCTTTATATTTTCCTTGGTTAGGAAAGCTTGTTGGATGCTCAAAGGTTATGGAGGAGACATCAAAGGATAGACTTGAAGCATGGAAGAAGTTATGTTGCAAAGAACTGAAGTCCTATAAGGTTTGTTAAAAAAAAACTCAAGGTATGTCTTAGATTACAAGTTTTGTAAAAAAGTATGTTCATTTTCTTTTGAATTTTGCTTTACATTACTCACATCGTTATGTCTAAGGTTTTGAATCTTAAATATTCTTGTTAGGGTGGTTAATCATTAGATTGAATTTACGTCATCATATTATCATTTTGATCATTCTTGTGAAAACCTAACCTTTAGGGTTCACTATAAAACCTTAGCCTCTTGATGCTAAGGGTATGCCTATAATGTTGAAACCCTAGTCCTCTTAGGGTTGTTCATCAAGTCTAAAAATCCTATTCCTATGATGTTTATGTTTTTGGTATAGTTATGTATTGAAACCCTATATCTTTAGGGTTTGGTGAATTCGCATTCATGAACAAAACCCCTATAACATTTATAGTAAGATTCTAGGAATGAAACCCTAGGTGTATATTTGTATGTTTGATTGAAACCCTAGTCTAGTCAAAATTGTTGTATATCTAACTTTGATGTATTAATATTTGTGTGTTGGCTTTAGCAAGTAGAGATTGTTGTGAGATTCTAGTGCATGGTTATGAAATCTTAGATATATGTAAGTATGCTAACTTAATTTTTGATACTCATGCCTTGATTTTTAAAATCTAGGGTTTGTAACAAAGCCCTCGTAAACATTTATATTCTAGAATTGGATGATATTAATGATATGGTTTTGATGATGAAAATCTAGGGTTTGGAAGAAACCCTAGTAAAGTTTGTCATAGAGTTTATTGTTGAAACCTTAGATGTATAGTAGAATTTTTATTTGATTGAATTGTTGATATCTAAGGCCTTTGTGTCTCGAAGATGGACTCTAGGGTTTATGACAAAACCCTAGCAGGAAATTAAAGTTTAGTATGTAAAAGATGTGTCTCCTATTGATTATGAACCTAATTAGGTTTAGGTATTTGGTGTCTAAAGTTTGAATGTTTGAATGCTTCCAATATAGTAATATGATTTAGCGAACTTCATGCCTTCGTATATTTGTACTTTGTTGTACTTGCTATTAAATTTTTGAAGGTACATGATCTTCAAGATGCTAAATATGTTTGTAATTGAATATAAGCAAGATGAAGCAAGCTATAAGCATGATAATGATCAAGATGACCTTGATGCCATGAAAAAGAATGAAGCATTAAAACGTTGACGAAGGAAGTTATTGATCTCCCCAAGTTGAGAGGGAGCTCGGGTACAAAGGGTACATCTCCCCAATTGAGATGGAAGAAATAATGAATACCTTGAAGAAGAGAATGAAACCAAATATTGAATAAAGGTACTACATATGGATTTGCAAAGCACTAAGGTTGTATTTAGTGCTATTAAAGAAATAAAAGAAGAAAAGCTTCTCACAAGATGTATATGATAGCTTGATGGTGATATAAGTGGCCCCGAAGGTTTGTGTTTACTTATATATATATATACATATATATGAAAGTTTATTATTCATTGGGGTTATGTCTGTACAGGTAAATCTCTTCATAAGAAGGTTGAACACCTTGGAAGCATGCTTGGACAAATGAATATATTTGGTTTAGATTATAAGAGAGATGAAACATCTAATGGCAAGATTCTTGGGAGGACATTTGGTCATGGAGCTCTGACCTTGGATACACACCTAGATTCTTGGCTTGGTGGTAGACCTTAAAAGCCTGATGGTACCTAGACTGGCTAAAGCTTGAGTTCCCTTAGTCCCACCCGGATAAAATACCTTGGTCAGGTATCTAGTCTACAACACTGAGTGTGCCATAACTCTTCATAGTTCATTTTGAGATCTTCCTTGTACCTCTATATATTTTCAATTATGAATACCTCCCTAGTTGAGAGGGAGTGTGTTATGAAACCAGCTCAAGAAAAGATAGAAAAGATAGATCAACGCCTTAGAATTCAGCCTCTTCGAAGGGGCAACCTCCTTTACATTACATAAATGAACAATTCTTTGATGATACAAATGAAAAGACCTCCTTTCTATATATAGGAGTCTAAGGGGTCATAACATAGTCAGAGCCGACATAAAAATAATAATGTAACGGCACAATAATAACAATAGTGGGCTCTATGGGGCACAATAGTAACAATATGGGCACTACATGGGTACATCAATATAATAAGTGGGTTGTACTAATAACAATAAGGGGTTACACTAGTGGTATTGGGGCCTAACATGCCCCTCTCCTTCAAAAAGTGTTGTCCTCAACGCTTGAGTAGTTCTTGATGCT
>APFE030602260.1:0-12671 GCA_000404065.3 Pinus taeda | reverse complement strand
TTTGATAATAAAGAAGAATTTCTATCTATTACTATCTTGTTATTTCTGGGTTTATTTCTATTATCATAATATTTCCAGTTTAGATATACAACAAGTGGTATCAAAGCTACAACAAGTGGTATCAGAGCACTTTCTTGGGCACAATTAAAGAATATAGAAAAGAGACAACAATTAAAGAAGGATACATAAGGGCCAAGCAGAAGGAGGTCATCAAGAAGGACTAATCACACGTCATCTTGAAGGAAGGAATTAAGGAGCATTAGAGAAGACCTCAAAAACCGTAGCTCATTCAAAGAAGGATTCTACACATGAAGAATTCTTCGGAAGCTCACACATTTTACAGTCATCATCCAAGGAAGAAATAAGAAGTGTTGCTATCACCGTCAAAGAAATCAAGTTGATATTTATCACATTGAAGCAAATATCACTTCTCAAACATCCTTGAAGAAGATCATTAAGGAATCAACATCATCAAGAAGGCATCAAGTTGAAGATATCATCTTCAAAAGAAACATCTTCACTTGACAAGTAAGTATCTTTATACTTGTGTTTGAGTCTACTATCAAAATGACTTCATTCTGCAAGGAAAGCAACAAATTAGTTGGGTCATCAAATTTCGTTGAATGGAAGAAGAGGATAGATTTGATCCTCATAGAGAATGAAGTTTTTGGACATGTTAAGGATTCAATCTCCAAACCATCACAATAGGAATCTCAAGAACTATCAAAGTATATGAAAGGGGAAATAAGGGCTTAAAGAATCCTCATAGAATCAATCAAGTATTCCCTCATCCCTTACATAGCAAAGTTGGAGAAATCGAAAGAAATCTATGATAAGTTGATAGAATTGTTTTCCGTAAGTACTGTAGGAGAAGTTATGTCTTTGAGAACTGAGCTATAGAAGATGAAGGTATCAAAGGAAAAAGAGCTAACCTCATACCTTATGAGGGTATCACAAATAAGAGACCAACTATAGGAGTTAGGGGAAATAATGTCTAATAAGGAAATGACAATTGTTGTGCTTAATGCACTACCTGATGAATGGGGCAATTTTGTATCAAGTATCTATGGAGAGAAGGAAGACACTCCATTCAATGAACTTTGGTCATTATCTAAGATTGAAGAAACTAGGTTGAAATCAAAGAGCAATGTTTGGTCAATTGAATAAGTTCAAGCATGCACTGCGATGGCCCGAAGAAAGGGAAAGTTTTGAAAGATAGATTCTTAGAAAAAGAAGAAGATTGATATGTCAAGGATACAATCCTATGAGTGTAATGAATATGTGCACTTTAAAAGGAATTGTCCTAAACCTAAGAATGACAACAAGAAGAGAAAAGAAAAAAATGAATCCATGTCACCGAAGAAGTGGAAGAAGAACTTGAAAAAAAGACGACAAAGAAGGAGGAGGTGAAAGATCTCTATTATGACTAAAATATACTTGAGTCCTTTTCAATTTTGGAGAAGATAGCAATCATGATGGAAAGCATCACAAACATCAAGATGCAGTAGAGTTGAAATAGAGATGACATTGTCATAGAAGCTTGGAAGGATAGTTGAAGTAAAAGTCTACATGGTTGTTACAGTCATCATGATAGAACGAAAGTAGCTTATGGTGTTTCCACTGGAAGCATATACGGACAACCGAAGTAGTTGTATATATGGTTGGAAGAAAGTCATCTAGCATGATAGAAGATAAAGAAATCATCATACATCATCATCATTAGAAAGGAGCATTTGCAGAATAAGGATCATTTAGATCCTCCAATAGAAACTTTATAAGAAGGTTCACCTCTACTTGGAAGAAGCAAGTGCCTCAATTATAGTCTATGGTCCACCTTGTGTGGTATTTGCTGGTAATGTATGATGACGAAGGTGTGCAACATGTTGAAGTTGTTTGAAGTGCTTTCATCTTCAAACAAGAAAAGGAAGTTGGTAGAAGGAAGTCTAGATGACGAAAAGAAGGAAAAGGTATGTATATATTTGATAGAGTCATGCCATCATATAGTTGTAGATAGCTTGGTTGAATTTCTCTATCTCATGGGAATAATTGAACAAGAAGGATCTCTTCCATTAGAATGATGCATGAAGTCAAGTAGACAATGTGCCTTGAACTCTTCTACATATTGATAAGATGAAATCAACATAATATGACCTCATATGGAATATGAGCTGGTTGACAATCATGGTTCCTATGCTGAAAGAACCATGTAAAGAAGATCTTAAGGAAAGCAATATGTGAAGAAAGGAAGAAGAGTTCATGAAAGATGCAACTATAGTCACGTAAGATAAGAAAAGTGATCAACATCCGATAACTAGAAGAATTAGCTATGACATCGCCATGGAGAAGGAATGAAAGCTTTGATAAAGTCCGAAAAATAAGGAGACCCTCGATATTGAATGTCTTGGAGATGGATTCATACATGTACAAGATGTTGATGTTGCATGAAGCTGATGTCATGACGAAAGGGCATCATAAAAAGGTAATTTTGATTTGATTTTGATTTTTGAAAACCATTGATTGGGTTGAAAGAGGGTTACCGAAAGAGAGTTGTAGATGCTACCTACAATTAATACTCATGGAAATGGATGGAAGATCTTGAAAGAAACATGACTTGGAAGAGGTAGATATATGGATGATAGCTAGATGTAGAATATAGAAGATCACTTTCCAATGAAAAGAAGGATGACATGACTATTGGTTCAACATTATGGTTTATTGAAGGGAAAGTGATGGTTGATGCCCTATGAAGAAGATTTGGAAGATGAAGTCTCCATGATGAAGAAGTTGAAGTTCATGACATCAGAAAGAGGAGCCCTACTAGCAATTGATAGTACCATGATCTCCACCAAAGAGTAGATAGTTGTTGTTGGAAACAAGTCCCCAGTTGAGAAGGAGCTTGGGCAAGTCCCTAGTTAAGAGGGAGCTTGGGTATATTCCTTCTATAGGAATGAGTTGATCCTCCCCATTTTAGAGGGAGTGACGAATATGGTTCTCTACTTCATGTGTCATGCACTAGAGTAGGACTAACAACTGCAAGTCTTAGTGAAGGACATGAGGGAGAGAAGGACACATCATTCTTGTCTTCATGTTATGAAGAAAGAATGGAGGATTGGATAAGCATATGGTTTTCGATACTCTTTGAGGATATGGTAGGGCATCCAATAAGTAAGAGGAGTTGAAGAGGAAATTCCTTGAGGATGTGTTATTCCAAGACAGAAATTGTCTTAAAGGCTAAAAGGACATACCTTGTGAATATCCAGGTGGGGTATGTGCCTTAAGAGACAATGACGATGGTGTCTATCAATCATTGTTTCACCAACATTGTGCTCTGGTCTTGTGCAAGGATAGAGCTGTTAGTCAAGGCCTTGTTATGTGACAATGCTGGTTGGTATGACAAGATGCAATGAGATAAGTTGAATTAATAGCTTATGAGATGGCTTACCAATCCGACTCTTCTTATGAGAATTTTTCAGTATGAGAATGTCCAAGTACCATGTATGAATTATGAATACCTCCCTTGTTAAGAGGGAGTGTTGAAATATGTATCTAGGTTCAGTCTTCATAATGTCTATTTTAATCATGAGTTTATGTATTTGATGAAAACAGAAAAAGAGATTTATTATTTTCATTATTGATGCATGGTTTTCATGCTCATGGTAAATTTATTTGTAGGTCAAGCATCCATTGAGTGCTTCTAGGTTTGTCATAGAATTACGAAGAGAAAAGAGTGATTGTCATACATGTAAGACCCCTTTGGGCATGTTGTATCTTGTAAAGAATTTTTTTAGAGTAAAAAATGTCATAAAGACCCTCTAAGACCTTGTGAAGCAAGTCGACCTACATGACAGATCAAGTCAGCCTCATGGAAGAAATTCGTACCCTTGGAAAGCCTATATATAAGAAAGAGCTTTGCCTCATTTGGATACATAACAAGAAAGTTCGATCTCCTCAAGAAAGAAGCTAGAAAAGGATGAAAATCAAGGATAAGAAGAAGAAAAGCAAGATGGAAGCTTTTGGGCCTCTCTCTATCTCTTGTGTTAGGGTTTCTAAAGTTGCTAGGAAAGTCGAGTTGCTGGAAAGTTGTTGGGCAAGTCGGAGTTGCTGGAAATTTGTTGGGAAAATCGAGTTGCTGGAAAGTTGTTGGGCAAGTCAAAGTTGTTGGTAAGTTGCTAGGGGTCGAAGTAGCTAGAAATTGCCGAAGTTGCTGGCATGTTGCTAGGGGTTAAAGTTGCTCGGTCGAAGTAGCTAGAAATTGCTGAAGTTGCTAGAAGCAAAAGTAGCTGAAAGGAAAGTTCATTAAGAAGAAGTTTGATTTGGTCTTGGAGGGGTCCTTGACAAGGGTGTTAGGTCTTGGAATTCATCATTTGAAGATTCTATAAGAAGAGAAGAATACTAGTGGGTTTTCCTCTCAAGAGGAGAGGTTTTGGCCTTGGCTGATAGCCAATATCTTGTGTCCTCTTGTCTCATTGTTCTTTATTGTTTGGCAGTTGTTTGATGATAAGAACACTAATTATAATCAAGTGAAAGAAGAAGCTAATCCAGTTAAGTAAAAATACATCACAAGCAATTATCAAAGTAAGAGAAATAACTTAATCTCGTTGCCCCTAGATTTCTCAACATGATCCTGGGTGTACAAATGTGAGGAGGGAGTAATCGTGGATGCATGAGTTACCTTAGCCTTTGTTTTTACACCCCTAAATATTTTCCTTTTACTTTTTCTTGATTTTCCCATGTATTACTACTCGTAGCTTGACGAATGAGAGCTTGCTCTGTGTGATGATAATAATTAATACCCCCTTTAGGATGGGGTAGTTCATTCCCCATTAGGGTTGGGACATGCAAGGGTTCATTGTCATCTATGAGATAGGGCAACATTGGCTTAGCCTCTAGGAACTGGTTGATGGTTGTGTGATAGAGGTAGAGCTCATGCTTGGATTTTGCCTACATGCTAATTTATAAGTCTCGACCATCTTTTGCATTTTTTTTCTTATGGCCATCATATGCTCTTTCTTTTTCTTTTAGCTGCATCAACCTCTGAGGGTGCATTTTTAGGCCCTACCTAAGGTATGAGGATGTGTGGATGCCAAATCCCAATGAACCAATGGCTAGTTGACCCAAAGGATGGAGGTGGAATATAGGCTCGTAATATAAAATGGAATGTGGTAAGTATGGAATAAGGATAGATGGGGCTACGTTATATCAATCTTGGTTTCCAAAGTAGTGCCCCTTCCTAAAGTCTTAGACCATTAAGGGAGATCTTAGTGGAATATGATTGAATTAACCCCCCATTTAAGGTGAAGGAAGAAGACTACGACCAAGACCCTCCTTTCTTCCAAGTCACCCCATAATCCATGCCAAAATGCCCAAATACAAACAAGCATGAGCACCCGATTGCATAATGAATAAAGTACCTTTTGATTAGAAGCCCACCTTCCAACATGTGTTCTTGACAAATGGGCAATGAAACATCTGATTGATGCAGATGGCAGAGATATGAATGGGACGTTGCATTGATTACAAAGTGGCTTTTAGTGGCTGTCAGCTGAAAGAGATAATAGGAGAAAAGTTTCTCTTAGGGGTCACTCTCTTTTGGTGGGTAACAATGGCTAATAAAGTAATAAGGTTGATAATTCAAAACAATGAGCTATGAACAATTATGTACAAGAAAAGCTTGAAAATGAATGTATGGACAAGATAATTGACATCTCATGAAAGCAAAGACTTGCATGCATGTGTAAATATAAAGATGAAAAAAAATACAGACAAATATATACCAATATCCACATATATGAACAATAATAAAAGTAAGTGCACACATTGAGACAATGGGAGCCCTCCACACCTTACCTCGTACATTGAAGACTATCAAGACTACCGACTAGTAAAAACTCACAAGGACTGCTTATATTACTTATAATGAAGCTTGAATAAAAAAATCATTGATGAAGTTTCTGAGGATCAAGATCACAATATGAATCTAAAAGTTTGAAATCTAAAAGTGATTAGCAAGCTTCACTAGCTTGTCATGTCATTTATACATGAAAAATGAAACCAACTATTGATAAATCTCTTTGTGGCTAACTAAATACTAATCTAAGCCTCCTAAATGTAATTCGACTTCTCCTATTTCCAAAATTGGGGGAAAATCACATTTGCTTAAATTTGAGCGAAATTTCTCACTAAATTTGCATTTTAGCAGGAAGATTGGCCACATTTACCGCGTGTTCACTAGATCTTTGCATGCGTTTTCTTGCAAAACTAGGGAAAAACTAACTATCTTGGGATCATGAGTGACAAAACCCATGTCCCCCATTTTTCCCAACTAGCCTACAAATAGCGAAACAAATGAGCAATTCCAAAAACTAGTTTTTTTTTGGTAAAAATCTATTAAACTTGATTTACAATGCATAAAGTTTCATGGAATTTCAAAAATTAAAAATTACTAATACTTTGGGAAGTGGTTTGTTAATAAAAATAAGTGCAAAATGTAATAAAAGTGGCATAAGATAGGTTGATATAGGCTGAGGATGTGGTATATTATCATGGCAAAATTTTGTCAAAGTAGAGGACTGATAGTGTGACATTGTCCTCAAGTTGGCTCCAGTGAAGCATTTTGATTTCCGTTAGAGTTCTAAGCCCACTAGAATATAATCGTTTGGTAACTTGTAAAGCACAAAAGTGCAACCAATGTAGAATTCAATAGCATAAATTAAGACAAGCACACATGAATATTATTAATAAATGAAATAATCTTCTAAAGGCTATGATCAAGATTCAAGACAAGGTTAAGCCAAAACCATGAACATAATTAGAGATGCTTATAAAATATATAGGGGGAATTGAATATTAAGGAATATCAAAGGATAAACAAATCAATGGTGTTGCTTCCTTGGGTATTAGCAAAAAATTAAATTCGTGAAGAGAAGTGTGGAAGATGTTCTTAAAATAATGAGCCTTTAGCCTCTGAGTTGACTTGTATATGAAGGCATGATGGCCTTTTTAGAAGCATTGACTATAATGACCTAGGGTATTTTTTTCCCTTATTCATCTTAGGGTTACTAAAAAAAATCATTTACTCATTTAATAGTGGGTATTTTTCACATAATAAATACTTCATTTAATTAGTAGCAGTAGTCATATATGAATAGGCTAAACAATACGATTCTCTGCAATTGTACAATAAACAGAGCTAACTTCCCAACAAATAAAAGATCCATTATTCCATTAAAGACAACACTATTACAATGATTCAACAAACCAATTTAAATAATAAACAAATTTAAATGAGTTTATCCTACCCTGGATTTCCCCCCTGAGGGTGTCTGCAGCTAGAGATGAAGCTCAGATGCCTTCTTGTGATGAACCATAGCCCTAGGAGGGCCCAAACATGAGTATGTTGTGTCCAAAAGAGATTTGGTATTGTGCCCTTTCTACCTCAGAACTAGACCAAAACCTTAGGGGACCGAAAATCCTTAGTCTGCTACTCTTGTGCTAGTGCGACCTCCTAATCCTCCCTTTTAATGTCCAAAAGATTTCAATCCATTCATAGTTAGTAGCTTCTTGAATAGGTTTTTCCAATGAATTTGGCTTAGAAGTGTTGTCGAATTTTTCCTCAAAGAGGCCACGAATTCTACCTCAGAGATGCCACGAATTCAGGGCTTAGTGATGGCCATGGATTTTGGCCTCAAAGACGTCACAAATTTTTCCTCAGAAATGCCCTGAATTCTGCCTCAGGGAATATTTCTGAATTGCCTCAGAAGAGGCCAACGAGTTGCCTCAGGAATGCCACCAATTTTCCTCAGGCTATCCTTAAACAAAACCCAGGTTGGATTTCCTTAGCTGAACAAAAAAGTGTCTCAATGTGCCAAAACATATATCCTCTGATGACCTATTATGCCAAAACAAAAAAATGAGTGTGTAGGTAAAGTGAGATCGACTCCATCAAAAGTAGATAGGAGATTAGATAGGGTGGGATCACCCCACCAAAGCTAATCAAAGAGAAACGGTCTCAAACCCTTAGAGCCTCAGGCTCAAAGAAAAACAAAAACAAGTCAATCCAATTGAATGATGACCAAAATGATTCTAACTCTCTTGTATTTATAGATTTCCTTATGGGGGTTTCTCCTCAATTAATTGAGAGGGGTTCATGGCAACCCCAAATTTGGGGTTTTTTTCTCTAGTTGCCTCAAAACTTACCCCATGTTGCCCAAAAATTGGGTAATTGTGGTTTTCTCCATTATTAAAGACTATAGCCTACGAGGATTGATAGACTACTTTGTTCCTTTGGGGCAATTAATCCACTGGGGACATTACATTGACTTAATATTTCTAGTTTCAACTACCCCAATTATGCGAGTGGTGACATTGCATGGGACCATTGACTTCAGTTTAACAACTTGGGACTTTTAGGATTGGCCTTAGGGCTTATGACTTCCACATTATAGAATTCTATGATAAATAATCATCTACTGTTAATAACAACATTAAATTAAATATTGACAAGGACAACATAGTTCCATCAATTAGAAGAAATCACTTGAAGGTTGAGTAACACAATTGTAGACAGACTCTTGTGAGTCTGGTCCTTGATATCACAAAATCTAGCAGGCTTAGTGCAAACCCTCACTAAGAAAATCTAGACCTCGTGGCAACAAGAGATTTTCCACCACTGTCACCTCAATAACCTATCTCTAGCGATTTAGTGGTAATTTAACCACAAGGGATGCTTCCCTATATGTAGATCACCCAAGGGTATTCGATAAGAATGGTTGAAGGCGATGGAGGTATAATGATTTGGATAGTATAGTGTCATAGCTAGGAGTTGTAAGATAGTTTTTACCGAAGTACAAGCACTCTATCCCTAGACCATTCAAGTAAATTAGAGGTTTGTTATAAGTTAGGTTTTGATCAATTTGCAATGATAGGGTATGCAATGTCCTATAACAACCATAAGAAAAAGTCTTACAATGATTAACCAAGAAAGGATTAGGACTATCAATTAGATATGTAAGGTTTAGTGTTTGCAATGGAATTTTTATGGCTGAAACATGCATAAAACAACAATATAATGACAATGTCAGCCCTAGAAATAGGGTTTTAACATGTAATAAATGCTAGATTTTGTTTTTGACAATTATTCAATGCAATTCCTATCTAGAAGACAATAACACATCAAATTAAATTACCTTTTAGCAATATCTCGAATTTAAGATGGAAGAAGAGGAAAATATGTATAGAAGAGAGATTGATCACCACCACCTTGACTAGGCCTGTGATCTAAGTGGGCTATCATGTTGCCTAGTGCAAATTTAATTAATATGACCTTGATGAAGAGGGCGAGAGGGAAAAGGCCTCTTCTTACAAACCCTAGGGGCTTCCTTTAATATGGAGATTTTAAATTCAAGAGATGCACACTCGAAGCTCTCTTGAAGGATTCAAGGAAAAAATTTTTGAGGCACAAGGAATCAAGATTTCTAGGTAAATTGAGCATTTTTAACCATGGCACATGTAAGAATCCTAATCTACACAAGATAACATGCAAAATATAGGAGATAATCAACAAGCCTACAAAATTTTCCCCAAGAATTTTGTCGATCAATCCCAAGAAATCATCCTTAAGAAAAAATTCTTCTCCAAGAGCAATTCACACCATAGAGCTACATTACATCCAAGTAGAAAGAGGCAAAAGCTAAAATGCACTTCCCAAAGAGAGAGAAGTGTGATGATGAATGATCATCCAAAATGAAAAAGGATTCACTTTATTTATTTCAGGGCAAACAACCCTGATTTCATTAATTTTACTAGTAAAACCCTTAAAAAAGCATTTTGTAAGGATGAGGAAATGAGCAGGGTGAGGGCTTGGTGACTGGAACCCTAACCGATGTAGCACTCATTTTCGTGCTACCCTGCCTTGGTTATTCACCGCCTTGACAACTTGTTTACTATTGCCGACTGTTGCTGTTGTTGGGGCTTCCCTTTTTTTTACCCAGGTTTGTGCAACTGTCTAAGCTAGCCTTGTTCATGGCCAGTGTTTTTTAGAGCCTCATTGGGTTCATTGTTTTTTCATCGTGGCATTTGTGGAATTTTTTTTTACTATAATTTGGTTTTCTTCGCCATTGTTGCCACTTCTTCTCTAGTGTCATTTGTTGATGCTGGCTTGGGTGCTATTGCTGGGTTCATTCTTTTGCTATTGGGGTCTACCACCTAGCTAGCGTAAGTTTTTGCTACTTGTTCTTGGGCGTTCATTTTTTTTCGCCTATGGCCATGCATAATGAGTTATGTTTGTGGGCCGTTGCGCCCTGTATTGTTAGTTTTTGGATGGGTTCTAGTCAACATGTTTTTTGGGGGCTCGATCTTGTCTGTTGCTTCGTAGGGTCTTTGTTTGTGGGGGGAATTGGTGACATGCTCTAGAGTGGCAGAGGGGGAGATATTTGCATATGCAAAAGTTGTACATATATGAAAGATATGCACATATATAGAAGTTGTGCATATATGGAGGCTACGTATATATGGAGGTTGAAGTTGTGCACAACGTTTGTATATGCGCATATATGGAAGTTGCATATATACGGTAGATGCACATATATGGAAGCTACACATATATGGAAGTTGCACATATACGAAAGATACACATGTATTTTTTATATGCACAACTCCTATATATGCACATATATTATGTATATGCACATACCTTCTGTATATGCACAACTTCCGTATATGCTTAATTTCTGTACATGCGCATATCTTCTGTACATATGCATCTACTATATATGTGAAACTTCTAGATATGCACATATACGAAAGATATGCACATATATGGAAGAAGCTCATAAATGGAAGATATGCGCATATACAGAAGATATGCACATATACGAAAGATGTGGATATACAAAAGTCACACAACATCTATATATGCACATATTCTGTATAACACTTATTTCACATATGCATATATCTTTCGTATATGCAGAACTTTCGTATATGTGCATATAAAAAAGTTACGCATATACGAAAGTTGCGCTTGTACAGAGGTTGTGCACAACTTCAACATTCAATGAGGGGCTAGAAAAGTGTATAAGGCGACTCTCTAGAATGGCTAGGAGGTGATTGTTAAAAAGATTTTGAAGAGGATAAATGAATGGCTAGGACATATATGTCCATATATGTGCATATACAGAGGTTGTGCATAACTTCAACCTAGATATATATGTAGGCTTTGTATATGTGCAACTTTCGTATATGCACATATACAAAAGTTTTGCATATACAAAATATATATGTATATATAGAAGTTGCACATATATGGAATATATGCAATACAAAAGATGTGCATATATAGAAGTTGTGTGACTTCCATATATGCACATATTTCGTATACGTACATGTCTTCTGATATGCACATATTGGTTATAGCTATGCTTCATATGAAGATTATCTCAAAAGGAATTTTGTATTCTTATCTCAGTTAACTTTCTACTGGGTATTATTTCCATAAGATTTTTAAAATACTGAGTCTTTATACTTCATCCATAACGTTGTAGGTATTAGAGTTATGAGCATTTGAAAGAGGGAGAACAACACTTGTGAGATCCCAATGTCTAAAGTTCTACATCTATTTCATAGTAAGGAGAATGTTATTTAACCCTCACACAACTTTTTGTGATTTTTTTCCCTTTTCTGTTGGACATAGTTTTTATTCTATGTCTTGTGATACACACTAGAAAATTTTCCTAAGGTCTTGTTTACCACCGATGTTGTCCAAGTTTAATTCAATGTACATAAGCACAACCAATTTTTTTTTTTACTTATGGTTGAACATTGATTACTATTTTCACCATGAACAAATACTTTTCACCATAACTTGCCACGAGACAATCCCGAGAGTAATAAATTATCAAGTTTGAGGTTTGGAAGACATAATTTCAACAATCTTATTGATGTTTAATAGAAATGGAAGTAGATGTTTCCAACAATATTTGTCCTAGAATTTGTTGGAGGACCTTAAGCTTAAATGTAGGAAACCTTTAGTTTGATTATGTTTTGAGAGAGTTTTATAATGAACTATTTTAACAAACTATTGTCTAATTGTTATAGGTAGGATCCTCTAAGATGCATGAATGAAACTTATGACAAAAGGAATCTACAAATGTTATATCGTCTCGTTGAGAGGTTTCAATTTTTTATCTATCTTTTGTCGTTATTATTTGTGATTTTAAAACTTATTGCGAACATAAGTAGAGAGGTATAAAGGTTTTGGAATATCAGGGTAAGAGGAAAATCATGAATCAGTTGTGATAGTAACTTTGAATTCCAACATCGGTCAGAGGTGAGTCATGAAAACTAGAGGTCAAGCATGAAAAATATCCTTTATGTCAAGTTGAAGAAGAGGGAGATTGGGAGATTGAAAGCTAGAGTTTAAATGTTAATGAAACACTTAGAAATGTGCATATTCCATTCAACTTCAATGGAGTAGGGTAATGATGACAACTGCAAATTGTAAATATTTCCAACTAGAAAAGTTTAAAGCATAGTACATACTACCTATTATTATTATTAGAGAAGGAAAATAATTGTGGTAGTAGTGTAGATTTTCATCTTGAAAATTTATTTTATGATGACTTCAATGGATCGTTATAAGTAACAGACATATCTAAAAAATATTTGGACAAATT
>APFE030602255.1:0-10166 GCA_000404065.3 Pinus taeda | reverse complement strand
GAGCACTAATGTACAAGTGAGAAGAAGCAGTAGGCTGAAGGGAAAGATGAGTGTGACTAAAGGAAAACATTCACATTTCATTGATTTGGGAGAAACTACACCTGAAAAGACTCCAGCTCAGCTTGGCCTTGAGTCCAGTCCTCCACGTGAGGAGAGTCCCTTTCAAACAGAACATCAAACAGAAATTAATTTTGAACATAGCCCAAGAAGGACACCTGAGATTGACCCTGACTAGCAGGAGTTATATGATTATTTTGAACAAAGAAAAGTGGACAAAATGGTCCATGACAATACAATGCTTCACTTGGGACTTTGGTAGAAAAAGAATAGAAAATTGAAAGGGAAATGTAAGAAACTCAGCAGGGCATTAATCAATTTGAGGTTCAGATGTTTAGTCAAGAAACCGAGGGCAATTTTGGCAACAAGGAGAAAGAGAAGAAGGCTAGATGTTTTGGCAGAAGCATCTGAGCACATGGATTAAAAGCAATGATAAATTTTTGGTTGCATGAAGACCTGCAACACCTTCACAGTGGGGGTATGTTGAGCCTCAAACCTACACTTCTTTACACATCCTCCCAACCTATTTTTCCTATTCATTTCCCTATTTTTCCACTCATTCCCTCCATCAATTTGCTCAAATCGTTGTATTTTAGGAATTTTTACATGGTTTTCTAATTATGTTAATGAATGTGTTTGGTTTAGAATTTTGGTCCAAGGTGTTGCGTTCCGCAGCTCATACAGGGTTTACACAGGGTTTTCCGCAGCTGATCCCGGTTTCCGCAGCCAATCCCAGATTCCGCAGCTGTTTTATTAAACGCTATGTTCCAGGTGTCCTCCGGGAAGAAGAGCCACATGGGCAAGTTCGTGGAACCAAGGACATGGTGTGTGTCCCTGCAGATCATCCAAACCAGTCATCCAAGCCCGTGGTCAATGAGGAGGCAACTTCGGTCAAACAGAGGTCATTGGCGGTGGCACGACTCTGCGTGTTCTGTTTTAGAGCGCGTGAGGAATAGGTGGCATCGTCCTCAGTTATGAAAGTAGTGGGAGACATAATCCAACAGCGGATTGACTGCCCACGATGACCGTTGCCTAGATCCGAGGACGTAGCAGGACTACATGTTTCAATTCAGCTGTTCGAATTACTTAGATTTCGTTAAGTTAGTTCACCTTCTGCAATTATAAATAAAGCGTCTTTGAACGCTGGACAAGTTAGTTGTTAGCTGTTGTTTTTATACCTTTGAACTCCCACTGTAGTTTCCTATTTTATGCGCAATACATGAGAAGATTGTTATTCCATTTACGCGTGTGATTGATCTTTAAAACGGCTGGAGTAGGCAGAGGGCCCCTGTTTACTAAAGGCCTGTACAGTGTTTTTAGTTTCTCGCATTTCGTTTTCTTATTTCATGTATATAATGCCTTTAATTGCTATGTTTTAGATAGCTGTACATACATTTCAATTTCTGCTTGTTTACATTTCTGCTCTTTTTTTTCATGACTGGTCAGTGCGTTATGCAGGTTTCTTAGGCGTGCCCGGGACAGTTTTATGCTTTTCTTTTTCATAACTCGTGACACTTGTGATCATCTTGTCTATGTTGCTGACCTTCTTTGTTTTGCAGCCTTTATTTCCTCATTATCACTTAGTCAATTTGCATATTTGATTTTTGTTTGTAGATATCAAGTTGTTTATCTATTGATGGTCTCTTCTTCATAACTTAATATCTTTATTGAGGACCAAAACATCACTTAAGGCAGCTTGGTTTAGTTGTTCAGAAACTCACAATTTCTTGACTTGTTTTTAATTGTTTATCACATGATACATTCAGTTAAAAGGCAAGAGGTTAAGAAGAAGTTAAAGTATTTGTGACTAGTCTTTCTTTTAGATAGATTTACTTTAGTTTCACATTGCTTAGTTGTTATTTGACATAGATTTCATTTGTATTTCCTTGTAGCAACAGAGGCATTGGGCCAATGTCATTAGTCTTTTATTTGATGCCTTTACTTTCCTTTAAGCATTGATTTCATTTCAGGCTTTCTTGTAGGGTACTTTTAAGTTGTAAAAAGCACATCACAATCTCACACACTTCACTCACTTGATTTTGAGTTTTAAAAAGCACATCACAATCTCACACACTTCACTCACTTTATTTTGTCACACCACATTAGGAGAGATATACTTGAAAACAACCCTAAAAAGTAAAAACGACAAAAGCTCAAGAAATAGTTGCCTAAGTACATACAGTACACCTCACTTCATCAGCTTACGAGCCCCGGGTTGACATTTCAAAGTTGCAATTTAGGTATCACTAAATTGACCAAACACTCAATTCACTTTTTAGCTTGAAGAAAAGTTAGCATCTTGATAACCCAATGATCAAATATTTCCCTATAAACATAGGAGGTGGTAGCATATCAAAGCTACACCATTCACCCTCGATTCCTTTTTTGTCTTCTGCTAGACTTCTTAGTTCCTCGGCTGCGGGCTGAAACTCTTTAAACATGGAAACATATTTCCCTCTTCTTTTCGATTCATTTTCTTAATCTTCTCCAGTCACGCTTTGCGACCCTTGGATGTTGTCTTTCCTCTGTCTTATAGTTGCATTCTTGATTGCATAAGGTTATCTTCCATATCACCCCCCGAAAAAAATATGATTTTTAATATACAACCCAGTGAGGCACAATCTTCACCCAAAACACTGCCATGCTTGACAAAACACCAAAAAATTACTGATAAATGAACTTTTACAAAGCCCTAATCTCACTTTCCAATTAAAAACCTTGACTAGATCTAATGATTAAAAACATGTGTTTCCTCCTAAAAAATCATAAGTTCAAAACCTCCTAAAAAATAAGTTCAAAACCTCCCTAAAAAAAATCATAAGTTCAAAACTAGAAAAATAAAATATGTATATCCTCATAAACTAAAAAATTATTTTATAAAAGCCATCCCAAAAAATTTCATAAGTTCAAAACTAGAAAAATAAAATATGTATATCCTCGTAAACTAAAAAATTATTTTATAAGAGCCATCCCAAAAAATTTGAACACCTTCCTTTTTAATATGCTTAAAAAAATCTTTAAAAATCGCCCACCTCTTCAAATAAACACGCTTCTTTATACCTTTAGACTTGAAACACCTTCGAAAACTTGCCTTTTTAACATATTGAAAGGACTTTAAAAAAGCATGATTAAAAATAAAAGATTATTTTATAGAAACCATCCCAAAAAATTTGAGCACCTTCCTTTTTAATCTACTTAAAAAAAAATCCTTAAAAATCTCCAACCTCTTTCAAACAAACACGCTTATCTATACCTTTGGACTTGAAACACCTTTGAAAACTTGCCTTTTTTAATATATTAAAAGGAATTAAAAAAAAAAAAATGATTAAAAATAAAAAATATTATATAAAAACACCTTTCTTTTTATTCTACTTCAAAAAAATCTTTAAAAATCTCTGACCTCTTCAAACAAACACGCTTCTCTATACCTTTGGACTTGAAACACCTTTGAAAACTTACCATTTTTAATATATTAAAAGGACTTTAAAATAACATGATTAAATAACTTTCGCTCTCACACTATACTACCTACTCCCTTTATGCATCCTTTTTCGAAAACAATTTTTTCATAAAAGACCTTTAATGTCTCCTTTAAAGAAAAGCCCCTTTTCGAATATATTGTTTTTTAACGCGTATTCAAACAAGGTGTGGGATTTGCTTGGAAAGTTATGGAAATTTCGGTTATATTTAGAGAAAATTCAGAAAGGATTTTTGTAACTTCAATTTATAGTTGTTAAAATTCAAAATTTTAAGTGTCTTAGACGTTTTTGATGGTGCTGAATCCATTTCCAACATTAAAAATACCATTCAAACACTATCTCTACAAGATTTTTTGAATCTCTTTTACCCAAATTCCAACCACTTTTGGTCGTCCGGACAATTCCTCTACTTAGTTAGAGGACTCCGTTTTTAAAATCTTTGATCTTGGCCCACGGATGGTTAACGTTGACTTTTCGTTCACTGTTTGTTGCATGCCCAGACTAACGCAGCGTGGGATAAGAACTACGGCGACTCCTATTTCAGACCCTATAGCATTTTAAATGCGGCCTGACATGGCCGCTCGATACCCAAAGCATATTGATCTCCGTTTCTTTTTCAATGGCAGTGGCATGGCGGCGTGTTATATCGGGGTATCGAGCGGCCATGTCAGGCCGCATTTAAAATGCTCTAAGGTCTGAAATAGAAGTCGCCTAAGAACTATGGGCTCTCTTTATCGGAATAAAACAATGTGATTACCTCCAGTACGATTGGTGTCTGGCAGCTCTGGTCCCAATGGACAATGGTGGCTCCGGCAGTATACTTACAGCGACTCTTCGGGCTATGGCACGCTCACTTCTTCGAGCACCGGGGAATGGGTGTTCACGACAGCTGCGGCTGCTTCTTCAAAACAGATGGGTTTTCAAATGCTAAACTCTTTTCTGAGGTTCTTTTTCCTGACTTTCGCTGTCAGTTGCCTCTTTGATGGGTGTCGATAACCGTATTGTCATGAACCGTTGCCATTTTCTAAAGCCGTTCAATAATGAATGAACTTGTTTTCATTGGCACTGTTCTTTGATCGACATCCAAAACCGTAAGTTTCTACTCCATTGAATTTTACTAGCTTCAAGTAATCTTGAATGAGCGCCACGCATCATCGGGAAACAACATTTGACACCTAATCATGAACTCACAAGTTATATTCAAATCTTGTGTAGTGTACAATTCAACAAAAACCTGTGACTTCAAAACTCAGATAAGTCGTAATGACAACCGTGGAGTGTACTCTGGCATCGTTGATAAACGTTATTTACAACTACTCGAAAACGAGAAGTATGGGTTAAGCGCGCTTGAGCCAGAGGCGATCTGGGATGGGTGACCTCCTGGGAAGTCCTGGTTACCGGGTGCAAGCCCCGGAAGTGATGATTGATGCTATGTGATTTATTTCACCAGTTTCAATCCCACTTCTTCACCCCTGTGAGCATCACCCGATGCATTGAGTGCTAAGTGAACTATTCAAATCATGAGATATTAGTCACTTACGACTACCTCTCATGGAAATGGTCATACATGAATGACTTACTTAACACAGTTGAATCCCAAAAATGATATCTAATGTATAAAGGCTACTAACCTTGCCCACTTTGCTGACTGAGGAAATTGCGCAGATATTCCGAGCAGACACCAAGTGCCCGTCTCTATCTCCCTCAGAAAATTGTGCAATTTTCCCAATCAGTCAACCGGCTGCACATCCAAGAAATTGTGTAGTTCTCATGAGTAGGCCTTCTGCTACCCAGCAATCCTCTCAGCTCAGAAATTGCACAGAGATGATCAGCAAGTCGGCCTCCCAGCCTCAGTGTAGTTCCCCTAGCCAACAGCTCCTAGCAGTAGACTACCAATTCCTCCCAGGAATTGTGCAGTTTCTGTTGTCAGTGACCCAGAAGCCAACTGTCAGTTCCCTCTAGGAATTGTGCAGTTTTGGCTACCAGTGACCTAGCAGCCAAGTTCTAGTTCCCTCTAGGAATTGTGCAATTTTGGCTGCCAGTGACCCAACAGCCAACTGCCAGTTCCCTCTAGGAATTGCGAATTTTGGCTGCTAGTGACCCAACAGCCAACTACCAGTTCCCTCTGGGAATCGCACAGTTTTGGCTTCTAGGCTCCCGGGCAGTTCCTCCCAAAAATTGCGCAACCTCTTCATGCTCACCCAACTTGCATCCCGAACTATTCCTCTAGAAAATTGTGCAAATTTTGCATTCCATCCCCTGTTGCCCGCTCATTCCTAAAACTGCGCAGATCCTGCCTACCTTGCTTTCCTGCAGCTCGGACTATCCCTCCCAAAATTTGCGCAATTTTATCTTCTAGCTGAGCCAGACCTCGCAGATAGTCACTGTCGACTTGGATTGCCCATCTCCATTACTCAGTGACTCTTGCGCAGTTCAAAGCCATCATCCTGCTTCATAACCTTGTTGCCTCTTCCGGTCACCTTCATTCGAAATGATCATGTGCCATGGCAGACTAGGAGGTTTTGGATTTGATGTCATCTTGTCATGAGCGGCTGTAAGTATAGGTACACCAAAAAACATGGCAAGACAACAAATGGGTTGAATGAAGGGAGCACATGCAGAAGTACAGGTTCACCAACAAATGAATGAACGATGCATGCGAAGGGATGTGCTTGCCAATGGACGAACGAACGAACATGAACCTTCGCAAACAAATGAGCCTGTCAAGCCTTCCAGCAAGCAAGCAAGGAGAAACGTGCCTAAGCATCATAAAGAAAACCAAATACCGTCAAAGACTCTACGCACTTTGCCATGCGGAGGTGACACTGTGATACACCATGAAGACATCCATCACCCAGTAGCACTGTAGCTTGACATGCACTCCAGCAACAACACGAATGTACCAACACTGTCATGTCAAGTCATGTCACCCACATCTCTACTATGGGCTATGTTGTTAATCAATTTAATGTAACATGGAAGTCCAAGAGACCCACTTGTTGTACAAAGAGTCATGCAAAGTCGAAAAGTCATGGAAGTCAAACAGTCATGAGGGTAGTCAAACATCCACAAGGGTCAGTTTCACCCTTGGCTATAAATACCCCCTCATTTTTACATGCAAAATACTTTTCACCTCAGCTCCTCCCACATAGCCAAGAGAGTCTGTAATCTTCCTTTGAGGAGTAAGTAGTGGCTCCAACGCCCCTCCTACAAGGTTAGTGATGTATGGTGTAACGATGTGTCTTGGAAATTTCGCTTAATTCAGAAGCCTGCCAACATGCCATCACGTTTTCACTCATGTATTGTAATTTTTGTAAGACTAATCTTTAACATTTGTGATTCATGTTTCTTTAACATGTGTTCTACATATGAACTATTTCACTTGTTGTAATGCATAATCTATTAATGGAAATGTGTTGTATATGATGTTAACGTTGTCTTGCCTGTGTAGACTACTCTCCCGAACACCAGACGGACCTTTTACGTAAAACTTGTTGTAACAACCATTGCACTCGAGTGGACTCATCCACTGAGTGTTGTACATGTACTCTTACCTTGTGTGTTGTGACTATCACATCTATGTGGGTTGCTCCTCCGGAAGTTGTGCACGTCCTATTGTGTTGTGTGTTCCTAGTCGAGTTGAGACTACATCTCAACCAACCTGGGACTCACTCCCACCCTCTCCCTCTATAATGAAAGAACCATTGACACAAGTGACACTTACACTCACCAGGCACGTGAACCTCACTTATCGAAGATGAAGCAGACCACTCTCCTGTGCTGACAAGCAAGATTTGAGGAAAATCATTAAGAAAATGGCAACTGGGCCATCATACCAGATGGGACTCCCACGCCAAACAGTGTGAGGTTTAGTTGGGACTTCATACTGGGGTGATCCCCTAAATGTTGGTGGATCCAACACCGTCAACACTAGCCTAAAATTCACATAAAACAAAGCTAAATTAAACAGAGAGATCCCTCTCTGAAGCTAGCAAGGCTAGATCCCAGCTTCCAAAGTGGTTTCGATGTTGTCCTATGTGTTTACTCCCTCAACCTCAAAAATACAGAACGACAACACCTTCTTTCTTTAAAAGTTTTTCAAGGTATTGTAAATAAGAGTTATGTTGTAAAGAGTAGCATTAGTGATTACATCTATTGTTACACCTGTAACAACTAACAATATGCAGCGATGAATCAGGCACAATCGTTTGCCTTAATAAATGATATCACCAGGATGCCACCGCCGGAATAAAGGACCTAATCAGCCTGTTTCGGAATCAATCACATCACCATCGGTGAGTCATTCGAAAGGTATATTGCTTTTATTTATTTAAAGATTGTGGCAATTAATATGATGTTCCATCTGACGGCCGAGGACGGTCGTCACATTAAAACTCGGGGGGAGGGTGAATCATTTCGCAATCTAAAAATTATATCAAACATTAAAGTGATAGACCTTGTAATCATTGGAAAATCCTACAATCATTATCATCTTTTTATGTCAAGCGTGATATAGGTTTAAATTGCATTTAAAACAGATTTCCATGACACCAAATTAATAATGATACCATAATGCATATCATACAATCCCCTGATCCGACATCACTACTCTTAATGCCCTGCTTTTACGGCCCCGATATTTATCCCAATGAAGCATTGCATCTTCATTTGACAGAATTCTCAGAAGAGCAAGAAGACAGAACACAGAGGGTATTGTCTGAAGCAAATATGGGAGGAGGAGTGGTCAAGCACAAGCCCAATTCCACAAAGGCATTGGAGAATTTCCCGGAGGCATGCCAGATTTTTAAAGAGGCAAGATGGTTCGAATTCTTCAAACGACTCAAAGGATCGAAAGAATATGTTGCCCTAGAGTTTGCGAAGAACTTGAACAGGAATCAAACGAAGGTCAGGGGGTTGAAGTTAGAAGTCACTGAACAAGTATCTTCCAGAGTATCAACACTACAATCTGAAGGAAAAAGGTGTTTTAACCGAAAAATCAATGATCCTTCTCTCAAGGCGGAATTTATGCAAGGAGAGGAACAATTGGAGAAGAAGGGCAGGGGAATTGACCGATTGTCACTTCCTCGGCCATGGGGACATGTTGCCTTATACATTATCAAATACATTACTTGTGAAGTAAGGGCGACAATAGTGTTTAATATCATTTCCCATTGTTAAACCATCTACGACACAAGAAATTGGTTAACCTTCCATATTTCCTGTTCGAGAACCTGAAGCATATGTCTGTTGTTGTGAAGGTTGTTGTGCTTTCGGAGACTTGTGTCACCAATCATGGCCTTATAGAATTAATCATAATAGATGCCTTGGAACTCCAAGGCCAGATTTGGGAAGATTTTATGAGTAGAAAGACGAGGACTTCATTTCGAAAGCAAGCTGAAACCCCCTCTTACAATCCAAAGGAAGCTAGGGTGACTGAAGAGCAAGGGTAATCATATGGAAGTAGAATCAAGAAAAGATTGCTGGAAATGCTAATAGGTGGCAGGATACCTTAAACGAGGGCCAGAGTCAGCACCCAGCCAGAACCCCTGCTTGCATCTAGAAAGAGGTCAAGTAGGCATAAGAACGTAGGGGAGCAAAAAGAGGAAGAACAGACCTATCCTAAAGAGGTTCCTTTATCATGTAAGGACGAGATCCAAACCCTATTACGTAAAATTGAAGAATTAGAAAAAGAAAATAAAGAATCAAGGCAGCAATTAGAAGACAGTAAAGTAGAAACAAGGGTCTTAGTTCTGGACACTTTGGCAGAGGTTGTCGATAATATGAGAGTAGAAACTACACCAGGTTCTATATGTTCAACATGTGCTAAGATTTTAGAGACATATGGGTATAAATTTTGTGTTGCAATTACATCCTCGATAGAAACCCAAACTGAACCCTGCGAAGCTGATACACAAGAACCCGTTGACGACATTATTGTTACACAAGAACCAGCAGTTGAAACAGAGCGTCCCACGGTGATCGATCTAGAAGCGAAAACACAAGAACATGTCGACGATATTGGTGTTACACAAGAACCAGCAGTTGAGGCAGAGATCCCTCAAGAAGAAGAAATAAGAGATGATCCACAAGAACTTGCTGATGAAATTGTTGTTACACAAGAACCAGCAACTGAAGCAGAACAACTTGAATATTGAGATGTTTTTACACCCCCTATTGATGTTGCATGTAAGAGAATATGAGATCCTGAAGCAGGATGTTGTTCAAAAAAACTTTTTTTGATATCAGAATTACAAAAATGGAAGCAACTGGCACTCTCTTTGCAAAAGGGAGTGATCTCGTTGGAGGAGCATCAAAAAGTTGTAAATACTCTCAAAGAACAGTGGGCTAAGAGGAAATTTATGGAAGAGTGGACAAGATGGGAAACGAAGAAAACTGAGAAGGAAAAAGAGGAACGAGTGCAGCAGTTATAGTAGGAAATTCAGAACTTAACAGATGATAAAAATAAGTTGTAAGGACTCACCCTGAATCTATTAGGGTGTGTTGCGGAGGTAAATCCCCTCTGCGGACAGAGGTGGATCCCACTAGCCCCAAAGGGGTCTAGCAACAATCAATCACGCTGCATGCAAGTTCCTAGCTATATAATTTAGAAGTCGATCTAGGAGACCAACC
>APFE030602241.1:76007-97492 GCA_000404065.3 Pinus taeda | reverse complement strand
ATCATCCAAGAATTGTTCATTTATGTAATGTAAAGGAGGTTGCCCCCTCGAAGAGGCTGAATTCTAAGGCGTTGATCTATCTTTTCTATCTTTTCTTGAGTTGGTTTCATAACATAAACAAACAGTGCCTCTAATAAAACTTCATTCTAATATCACCAGATGAAAAGAGAGTGGACCATTTTTGTCGCTTGACTTTTCTTGTTTTTGTTATGAAAGTGCTCGAGATTCAGGAGCCAACAAATGTGAGGGAAGTTTTAAATGTGAAAAAAATTATGTTGACCTTTGTAGACTTCTTCAAAATGATGTGAATGATGCCATTTTAGGATGTGGTAAATGTCATAATAAGAAATGGTCACATTGAATGTAGAGATTAAATATAAAAACTTGTGGACATGGCATGTATTCTAATAAATTTCATTGCAATGACTACCATGGGCCTCCATGGGTTACAACTCCTCAGTATGTTAGTCTTGATGATGAAAGAGATATGACAATGATAAATATGGGTGGTCCTAGTTTGTATGGTGGATATCTTCAAACCAAGGTCATCATCTTAATCAACCTAGGTTCTGACATGGTAAACCTGGATCTGGTCCTCACCCGAGATCTATCAAGGATATTTTCAAAAGAGTCTCACAATTTATCCAGTAAATGAACAGTTAAATTGTATATTAAAACAAACCGAAGCGAACTGCAAAAAAATTCTATTACGTGGTTTGTGGTCAAGTGGTTAATTCAAAGCACTTTCAGTGCAAAAAATTGCGTTCAATGCCACTTGAAGAAATGTTACTGAATTAATATGGCCAACGAAGCTATCTACCTCATCCAAAAGTCAATGGAAGTCTTAAAAACCTTAATGGCCCATGGTTGTGGTCTGTCTCAACAAAGATGAAAGTATTGGATGAATTTAATGTGGCCAACGGAGTTATCTACCCCATCCAAAAGTGGGTGGAAGTCTTAGCAACCTTGATGGCCCATGGTTATGGCATATCTCAACAAACGAGGAAAGATGCAATCTTGGATGAATTTAATGGAAGAGATACCCTTGGCCATGGCCTCTACAAAAAGGTAGAGCCCAATTCATTAACAAATTTCCATTTTCCAACTGCAAAAAGGAATATCACAAGATCCTGAACTGGATGGAAAAATACCTTTGCTATTGTAGCCATCAAGTCACGCATGGAATGTGAAGCCTCTTATGATTCAAAGAAAGATGCTTCTTCATAATTTTCTATGGCACTTGAATACACCTATGCAAAAGTACATTAACTCAAATATAGATATCAAATGGAAATAAAGCAGAAATATCAACTATGGTGTTAATATCAGTTCCATCAAAAAATTATTATTGGCTAAAAATAAATATGTTACACACACAATAGTGTCAACTCCTTTTCTTGAAGAAAAAAGACAACTAATTGGATTAGTTGAAGGTCGAGCACTAATGTCGACAACAAATTTGGGCAAGCCAACACAACCTAAAATTATTAATTCACTCAAAATGGGAAGGTCTAAGCCCTCATCCAAATGTTGAAACAATATAAAATGAATGGCCTGAACAAAACCCCACCCATATCAAATACTGAAGAGCTCAGTTAATAATCTTACCATTACCTAAAACCAAAAATGTTTCACAACTTTCAAACTAGATTGAAGCTCTGGCCAACCATGTTTGGCAACACCCATTTTCAAGAGCATATTCCTTATAAAATTTACAACATCCGACTTGACAAAAGTACATTTATAATTAAGTCAAGGTGTTGAGCTGTTTTGTGCCTCAAAATAAAACAAATGAATGGAAATAATTATTTTGAAAGGAAAAACTCAAAAATTCCATTCAAAATTTGGCACAAACCTTCGCTTAAATTTGTACCAAATAGTGCATATCCATGACATATCATTCAAGTCTAGAAAACCAGAGATAACACCACCTTCGCATGGTTGTGAAAGTCTTTGGTGTCCACCTCACTAGAAAGAGTAACAAAACTTGTAGGCCTCTACTCATGCTGAAGTAGTGCAGTTTTCATTCCATAATTATTGAGGTACCCCTTAGTTGTTGTTGGTGGGTCCAAAGCATGTTGAGTGCCTATGGTGAACATTTTCTTGTTCCTTGAAAAGTTATGTGATATCTTTGGTCCAACAATAGTATTTTCAGAGGACTAACAATGTGAAAGTAAGGTGCATTCAAGGTATCACCCTTACCAGTTCTACAAAGCATGAGTCAATTTCAGTATGACACCAAAAAAATTTCTATGCAATGCTTCATAAAAAAGTTTGCAATTGCCCCTAAATTTTACCAAAAGACCCACTAAAATTCACTATTTTAGTTTACAAGAATGTAAAGGGCAAAGTCTTAAAAAGGTCAAAGGAGAAACAAAATCAAGCTTTTAAATACCCAGGCCTTCATCATATTTCAAGAAGTTTCTTGATGCAATGTAGAAAGCAACTTCACCCCCGACAGAAAGATTCTCGTTTCCAATTACTCCTGAGAAATGTGTTATTGGAGATGGTGTCAATACAATGCTTGTACTGTCCCCTGCATAATCATGCATATATTGAAGCTCAACCTGTCAAATTTACAAAAGTATTTTTATCACTATAAAACATGAATAATGTTGTTAAGAATTATGTTTATCACAACATACCAGCATGAACTTTTACCATTGATCAGGAGCTCAGGACCAAGTGCGGTAAAATGGTCAAAACTTAAAGTGCTTAGAACTCGCTCAAACCTAAATTACTGGATAGAGCTCGTCCTCCTGATTCTAGCACCGTAAACGGTTCGAAAAACGGTCACCGTATGTGAAAGTTATGTCAAAAACAAAATCACCCAATAACCCTTAATTTTTGAATTTTCAAAAAAATTAAAAAAAGAATATTCCACATAATATTCCTGGGAATATTCCTTTTGAGCAGGCCAATCAGAAGCCTCCATATGGCAAGCGCGGAGGCTGCCACGTGGCCCAGGGTGACGTCAACAAGGGTATGTGCGTATTTAAAATTTTGGTGGTAGTGAGGTTCGACCCCATGACCTCCTACCTAATACTCAAAAGATTAACCATTGAGCCACAACTCCAGGTGTTGTTATGAGGGTGACGAAAATCCTTAATAAAGTTTAAATTCATTTTGGGCGGTAACCAAAGCGGGCCAGCCCCTAAGGGTCAGCCCCGCTTACCATGTGACCACAACCCAAAACCGTGGGCCAAACTCCTAACTGCCTGGCACGAAATCCAATGCAAACCACGTTGCAGTCACATGCGGAATTTTTGGGTAGTTAGCTAACAATTCAGTTAGCGGCAGATTTGGCAGAATGGAAAATTTGGGCGGTCCCGCCATATTTGGTGGACTTATCTGGACCTCCACTACAGCTAGCTGGAGTTTTTCAAGGGCAACTGGCAGTTGGGATTAAATGGCCATAACTTTGGCTAGGAAAGTCCGTTTTGGACGAATTTGTTTTTGATTTTGGGTCTCTTCAACCTTCTGAAGCCATTGGCACAAGTTTTACAGCCATCTGAGGTCGGTTTCAGGTTTTTTAGCTTCGTGGAAGTTCTAGGAGCCACTAGAGCCAAATCAGTTTGGGAGCTGCATTGGGAATTGTGCAGTCAGTGAATGTGGAATGAAGGTCATTCTTGAAGGCTTTCAGCATCCTAAATCCATTTCTACAGCTCATTTTTCTTGTTGAGGCATTCTTCTCACTGTTTAGCTTCAGGGAAGCTTTCAGGGCCATTAGGGCCATTTCAGTGCTTGAGCTGTTTGGGGGCTGTGTTCATCCGTTTTTGGTGATTCAAAAGCCTATTTCAGCTATTTTCGACCTTCTGAGTCTAATGGCAGAGGTTTCAGAACTAATGGAGGTCATCTTCATCTAGAAATTCTCCATGCAAGTTTAAAGGGCTACGAGGGCCAATTGGGGAAAGTACTGTTTCAGGTACAATTTCACTGTTTAAGTGCTTGGGAAAGAGCATGTTTAGCTAATTCCTATTTTTTGATTCTATATTTACAGTCAGATCTATCTTTTGAGACACTCCTATTCTTGTATCAGCCTTTGTAAGCATTTTTAATACAAGAGGACAAGCCTAGTTGGAGAGGCTTGGTCCAACAGATGTAGCCCAGAGGGGGTGAACTACTTTATCATTTTGGTGTCTTTATTTGCTGAAGATGATATGCTAAACAAAAATGATATAAAGTGTTAAACAACAAATATACATAACTTGCATGCACACATAATCACCTATTTAGCTATAGAAAGTTATTTTTCTTATTCCGCAAGACATCAAGCTTCAAGTATGTGTATGTCAAAGACTTCTAAGTGTTTACTTTGCTATTTCTTTAGGCAGAGCCTGTAGAGGGCCACTGGAACTCATCCTCTTTTTAGAGGTGACATGTCTGGTGAATGCCCCTACAGTCTATCTTTGTATAAGAAATAGGAAGTTTTCACCTTTTTAGAGGTCACTTGAAGTGTATAGCTCACATTTGCAATTATTGGAAATGGATACCTTGCACCCTTAAACAAGTACATTCCATTTTCAGATCAGATGGTATCAGAGCTTGGGTTGAGCGTTTGTTTGTACAAAAGGTGTTAAAGTAGTGTAAGAGATTGATTGTTTTATTTGTTGCAAATTGTTGCTTGAATAAGAAGGGGTTTTTTGTTTGACATTTTGTTAAATCTTGTCATTTGATTCAAAGCTTTGAGAACTCTTATTTGGAAGTTTCTTTTTTTTAATTGACCGTTTACATAATGTCAACTTCTTCCACAAGTGAAGGTTCCTCATTTACAAAATTCTTCAATGATGGCATGAAGAATGAGTTCATTAAGGTGAAGGACATGGTGCAGATTCTCATTGAGGATCAAAGAGAAAGTGTTAAGCTTCATGCACAATTGATGGCGATGAAGGATGAGAAGGAAATAATTCTCCAAAGATTGCATGACATGGAGAAACAACTCCTTCAAGCTCAAGAAGCTTTGTCCAAGAAAATGCATGAGGATGAGGTAAATAATTCCAACTTGTCTTCAATTTCCTCAATTGAAAAGTGTGTTGGTTCTTTTGAAAAACATACAAGAGGTATGGGTCCAAATTAATGTTTAAGATGGGCTATAAAGAAGGCAAAGGTTTGGGCAAGCATGCACAAGGCATGGTTTATCCTATTTTAGTTGTGGAGCGACCCAAGAATGTTGGTCTTGGATATGAACAGTTTAATGGTGAAGAATTCAAATCCTGGAATGCATGTGATGCAAATTTAAAAATAACCTTTATCCCAAGTTCTCAAATGAATATATGACAAAACTGTTTTAAGAATGTTTGCCATTGTTTGAAGCCATCATTGCAGCAAGTAGAGGGTAAACATGTCGCTTATGGCGAGCATGCAAATGTAAACAATTTTCAAGACAAGCACAATGATGAAAGTCTGAAAAGGAAAGTTGTCTCCTCTACTAGTTCATTGTCTCGCGAAGACAAAAAGGATGGACATTCTATGTAGCAGACGAGGAAGTTTTGTTGTACATTTTGTGGTGGATTTAACCATGTTGCTTCAAGATGCTAGTTGAAAAAGAAAGCACACATGAAGCAGATGAGGCAAAGAAAACCTTCTCAGAAAGTGCTTGAAAGTTGCAAATTTTGTCAAAAGAAGGGACATCATGTTTCTCATTGTTGGACCTTGCATCCAACAAGTCGTCCAAAGCACATGCAGCTTGAGGACAAAAACATTGGCGCAAGTGGATCTATGAATTGCATTATCGATGTGGAAGATTCACATGAAGAGCTGCTGCTACAACAAAAATCGCCATTGAAGTGGCTTGGTAAGAAGTGGATGGACTTCTTGACACATTAAGACATACTCCTTTTGTACATACAAACTTTGGATGTATGCATGTTTTTTTATGTTGTTGCAAAACATTTCGCCATGAAGGTAAAAGTTGAGTATGAGAATCTCTCTATCATAGCGAAAGTTATACTCATTTCAGCTTTGAAAGTACATGTACATGTGATCGAGGATATTGTACTTTTGATTGTACTAAAGATAAAGTTGAAAGATAAACTGCATGCATGAGAATGATATGCATGAGCATAGGGATTATGATGATTTCCTTGTATTTTAAACATGTATGAGTGATTAACTTGAAGGGTTGATTACTTTGTTTTTAACCATGCATGTAATGTAATATTGACTTGGAAAAAGTTAATTTGATCTCCAAGATTGTAAAGAGGAGAAATGAGGAAGTGTTTCATCTTTGTAAAATCCTTCTCATTTGGGAGGCAACTATTCTTCTGGAGGGAGGTGCCATGGATGGGCATCGTGACAGTTTGCAAGCCCACATGTTCAGAGGAATATTTCAGCTCATATATCAGCAAGTTTCATTGCTAGTTCCTGCAATTTCAGATTTGTCTGGCGAAAGAACTTGGTCGGGATTCGACGAGTACTTGGTTTATGTAGCAACATTTTCCATGACGACAGTTGATAAGGCAGGACATTTTGGCATCAGTATGCTCTTTTGGCTGAATAGAAGAGGATATTTCTATTCCTCAAGTGTTGTACAGTTCAGTTCAGAGATTCAGTGAGCTTTTGGGGACCAAAAGCCTTCTCATTTGGGAGGTGTGATCAGGAGCTCAGGACCAAGTGTCGTAAAATAGTCAGAAATGAAAGTGATTATAACTAGCTCAAACCTGAATGACCAGATAGATCTCGTCCTCCTGATTCCGGCGTCGAAAACGGTTCGAAAAACGGTCGCCGTATGTGAAAGTTATGTCAAAAACAAAATCGCCCAATAACCCTTAATTTTTGAATTTTCAAAAAAATAAAAAAAGAATATTCCACAGGATATTCCTTTTGAGCAGGCCAATCAGAAGCCGCCATGTGGCAAGCTCGGAGGCCACCACGTGGCCCAGGGTGACGTCAATAAGGGTATGTGCGTATTTAAAATTTTGGTGGTAGTGAGGTTCGATCCCAGGACCTCCTACCTAATACTCAAATGATTAACCGTTGAGCCAAAACTCCTTTATAAAGTTTAAATTCATTTTGTGCGGAAACCAAAGCAGGCCAGCCCCGCTTACCATGTGACCATAGCCCAAAACCGTGGGCCAAACGCCTAACTTCCTGGCACGAAATCCAATGCAAACCACGTTGCGGTCACATGCGGAATTTTTGGGTAGTTAACTAATAGTTCAGTTAGTGGTGGATTTGGTGGAGTGCCAAATTTGGGCGGTCCCGCCATATTTTTCGGACTTATCTGGACCTCCACTACAGTTAGCTGGAGTTTTTCAAGGGCAACTTGTAGTTGGGATTAAATGGCCATAACTTTGGCTAGGAAAGTCTGTTTTGGACGAATTTGTTTTTTGATTTTGGGTCCCTTCGATCTTTTGAAGCATTGGCATAGGTTTCATAGCCATCTGAGGTCATTTGCAAGTGTTTTAGCTTTGTGGAAGTTCCAGGAGCCACCAAAGCTAAATTAGTTTGGGAGCTGCATTGGGAATTGTGCAGCCAGTGAATGTGGAACGAAGGTCATTCCTGAAGGTTTTCAGCATCCTAAATCCATTTCTACAGCTCGTTTTTCCTGTTGAGGGATTCTTCTCATTGTTTAGCTTCAGGGAAGCTTTCAGGGCCATTATGGCCATTTCAGTGCTTGAGTTGTTTGGGGGCTGTGTTCATCCATTTTTGGTGATTCAAAAGCCTATGTCTGCTATTTTCGACCTTCTGAGTCTAATGGCAGAGGTTTCAAAACCAATGGAGGTCATCTTCATCTCGAAATTCTCCATGCAAGTTTAAACGGCCATGAGGGCCAATTGGGGAAAGTACTGTTTCAGGTACAATTTCACTGTTTTAGTGCTTGGGAAAGAGCATGTTTAGCTAATTCCTATCTTCTGATTCTCTATTTATAGTTAGATCTATCTTTTGAGACACTCCTATTATTGTATTAGCCTTTGTAAGCATATTTAATACAAGAGGACAAGCCTAGTTGGAGAGGCTTGGTCCAACAGATGTAGCCCAGAGGGGGTGAACTGCTTTATCATTTTGGTGTCTTTATTTGCTGAAGATGATATGCTAAACAAAACTGATATAAAGTGTTAAACAACAAATATACATAACTTGCATGCACACATAATCACCTATTCAGCTACAGAAAGTTATTTGTCTTATTCCGCAAGACATCAAGCTTCAAGTATGTTTATGTCAAAGACTTCTAATTGTTTACTTTGTTATTTCTTTAGGCAGAGCCTGTAGAGGGCCAGGTAGCCTCTGGAACTCATCCTCTTTTTAGAGGTGACATATCTGGTTAATGCCCCTACAGTCTATTTTTGTATAAGAAATAGGAAGTTTTCACATTTTTAGAGGTCACTTGAAGTGTATAGCTCACATTTGCAATTATTGGAAATGGATACCTTGCACCCTTAAACAAGTACATTCCATTTTCAGATCAACCATGTAGATAACTTTGTGACTATTGATGACCATAATTAGGGGGCGTGCTGAACCCTGACTAATACGGGTGTCTGAGTAAATGTCTACAATATTACAAAGAAAAGGCTCCAGATAGAAACAAGAGCAAGATGTTTCATTGCAATGGTTCTCACATATAAAACCAATTATTATTTTTCATATCGTTCCAGATGGCTTATTTCAAACTGCAGAATTGGAAATTTGATCCCTTCTCAGGTGAGACTGAGTGGAAGAGCACATTACAAATGAAAACTACAACATATTGCAAATATATGCATTCAAGAAAATGGCACAATTTACACAAATGTCTAACCACCTTAATTGTCATGTACAACTAGGTTTTCACTCTCAAGTTCTATATTCTTAGAGGTAGCCATGACTTCCTTAAGGAGGGGTGGCTTCCTTTCCTCCTTTGATCCAACCTTTGAGGCAACCACAAAATCTTTCAAATATCTTGTGGCAGCGTCTTTCTCAAAATAAAAAGAACCATAACATCAACCAAATGATGGTTTTCTAAGAAATGGAATAAGTGCTTAAACTCATTCCATCAATACAAGGAGAAAAACACTTCATTGCTACCTCTAAAATCTATGCTTCGAAATATAGATTCAATTATCAACTATAAACACCAAAGTTACTTGAAACATTACCCATTGTCACCTTGGTGATCATCCTTCTCACATAAAGCTAGCTCTCCTCCAACATAAGGGAGGAATCCATGATAAGGCTACAAAATTTTCATTCAAACGCTAAAAAAACATATTTTCAAAATGATATTGTTTTTGTCTTTTAAGATTTGAAATGGAAAGCTAGGCAAGACATAGTGTCTGGTCCCTCAGCTATAGACTCTAAGAAATAAAAAAACAACTTTAAAATTGATAAATAAGATGTGAGTCATGACAAAACAACCAAACAACAAGTGTTATCAGTCAAGAATAAATCCAATAAATATGTAACAATGTTTTCTCCTATGTCTAGATGGAACATTTGAAGACAATGTGATCCCCCAACTTGATCTCTTGTAATTTACATAGCTGAAAAATTCCCTTTCAAGTGTGTGATGTCGTGAGCTATCTCAAACCAAAGCTAGTGGGAGCCCACTCTGAATGAACCAAGGGGAATCCTAAGGTTGTGCATCCAATCTATATTAGTATGGATATGCCTAACAATAAGAGTCACATAGCTACATAAAGCACTCAAAATAACAAAATGACATATCAAGCTAACGCCCTCACACCTGTTCAAGTTTCCTATCACTTGTTGGTTGGCTACAAGAATGGAAACTTTGTACCTGCATATGATTCAGGGTCAGTGTCTCTTATTCCTATCATAGTTACCAAGGAGCTTTCCTCTTAGTTAAAAAAAATAATATTTCTTCCTTTCTCACCAATGTCAATGTCGAGAAGTATCTATCAGGTGAGGAGATCTTGAAATTGGTGGAAGTAACTCTTTTGGAGAAATTTCCATCAAGTAAAGGGAAAAAGCCATAAAGAACTGCAATAGATGATTTGAAGTCCAAGTACAAAAATTTCATGTCAGGAAGGTTTCCTGATCTGCGAGAGGAAATTTCATTCTAATAATGTGATGGAATACTGCTCTTAAAGATTATTGTTTGCATTCATATGTTTTTCTATGATCTATTACCTTCGCAAGGCTAGCGAAATTCAAGATGGAAACAACCAATTGAAATAAATTTTGAATAGGGGTTTGTTTTTTAGATGTACTACTTATGGGGCATTCACAAGAAAGATTGAGGATGGTGAAAGGTTGGTTGCTAAGGGAATAATAGTTAGCAACTATTGTCAAAAGTGATTTCTACTATGTATCATATAACATCACTGCTATGAGTAATACTTACTTGATGCTCGATTTAGTGCCAAATACAAAATTATGTAAAATACTTTCCTCTAGACCTATCGCAATTAGTTTGGTGTTCTACAGATCTTACAAAAAATTGTTGCAAAGTTTCAAGTTTTTAATAGCGTTACCAAAATAGAGGGTATGAAAAACGATCACAAAATATGATTGCATATAATCTTTGAAGCTGCTTATGTTATAGAGCCTACCATCTTATGCTCTTATTCTGAATTACATATTTCCACTGACATTTCATACTGCAAAAATTCAATGAAAACTACGCTACTGCTACCATTAAAAAATTATTGTTGAGAAAATTCATCTTGGAATCAATCCATTCACTAAGAGATAACAATAGAGTTTTTTGATAAAGTGTTTGACGTAATGAAATAGAAGCACAAATCGTATTATGATCATTTTGGAACATTGCTTGCCCAACGGAGATAAAAACAAACATAAATAAAAGTATAATTGTGCTTAGGATCACACACATAATCATTTGCAAAAATATTATATCTCTAGGTTGAAAAGAAATTTGGCACTCACCATTACAAATCACTAAAATAGAGTAACAATGACAACATAAAGGTGTTATTTGGATGAATTCATAGAAAATCCAATTCTTGAATATGAAGTAATATGATGTAAACATTAGCAATTGATACATTCCATTATTTATGGATTCCTTTGATGTATATATTGACCTTTACTTGAAGTTGTCATTGTTGAAAACTCATGGTTAACCAAGCCAGCTTGTAGTCCATATAATGGGCTGGGTGCAGGTTTGTATTAGTTAAGGGCACTATTCGAAAACCCTAAACCTAAACCCTACCCCCCCCCCCCACCCCCCCCCAACGGAAACAAAAAAACACTATCTGTGTTCATTGTTAAGGGATATCGTAAATTTCAAGTTTTGCTAGGTTATTTTTTTTTTCAAAGTGAGGTGGGTGGGGGTCAATGGGGCTTATATTAAAAAAGTTGTAGCCATACGATACAACTTAAGTTTACAAAAAATATATAGTTTTGGGCAAGCATAACCTGGAATCCCTAGTTAAGGATGAATTAGTCAGAATACTATAGAGGCCTACCTATATCTGCTTCTTAGAATTCCATAGGTATATTTCTTAATATACTGGCATAATAAAAACATAACTCAACAAAACATACTAGGTTACTAAAAAAATGTAAAAATGTAATGCCCGTTTTGGGCTTTAGTTACTTGGTCCACATGACATGCTAGGGCTTCATATTTCACAATTGTGGAGCCAATATCAATGTAGATAGCCGCATGATTGTCTTCAATGGGGATTTCCAGTAGCTTCGAGATATGACCACTTAGGGTGTATCCATAGAATGAGGTGGGCCAGAGGAGGTAGAGTCTACAAAGGTGTTGCTTAAGTTGAGAGTGGGAGATTGCTTAACCTCTAGGTGGAGGTTGAAGTGAACCAATGTGAACCTAGCTATAATTTATAAAGACTCCATAATTGAATCCATTTTCAATTGGTTCCCTCTAAAATGGTGATGGAGGCTCAAGGTTCAGCCTCCCATTTCCTCAAGTTAAAAATATGATTCGATGTTTGTGGCATGCATTATATAATTGGTCTTGGTGTATATGGATGTGGATGGAAATTTGGGGCAAGAATTATTGCTGAAATAGGTCCTATAAGTCAATTTTTTTATGCCACCATTGTCAATAATGCACTAGCCCAAGATAATTTTATTATGATGGTTATCACTAAATAATTTCTTACTATTTATGCACGAGTAGTCATTGATCAAGTTTAGAATGACAATTATTAACCAGTTGTTTGGTCTTGCTTCATCTCTTCCTTCATTATCACAATGAGTTTAACCTTTTGCACCTTTCTATATTTAGACATTCTACACTTGAATGCAAGAATTAAGAAAATGTTACATTTCAACAAAAAGCACCAGTGGGCCCCCAAAAAATTGTTCCCAGCATGTTATTGGCATGGGTGTTGAGTCTCATTTTCTAGTATATTACCAACAGTAAGTGAATTGTTTACTACGTGGAGAAATAACCAGCATAGATAAGAAGTAAAAGAGTTCCTCTTTATGGAAATAAAAGATGCAAATAGGATGCACAAGGAAGAATTGTATGCAACTACAAGACAGCATACAACCATCTCCAAGGCATTGGAAAGACCATATATTTGAATTACTCTAGATAATTTAATGTGTGAACCTTAAGGGTTTTGAGGTCTTTACACAAGTTATTTTTCCATCCTTGCAAGGGATGTCCCATTTTCCGGGCTTCAGGGTATAAGAAGCACCATAATACGAAAGTTAGTGCACTAGTTCCACTGTCTATACATAATTACATAACTTATACCATCCTCCTCTCAAGATTCCATCCAAAACTTTCCATAGTTTATTTTAGGCTCGACTATTCTATGATTGGGTGTGCAAGTGGCCGTGAATACCACTTAAGGAAGTTTTGTTTTACATTACTCCAGAAAGCTTGACCAAGGAGCATCACTAGCTAGGGGGGGGGGGGAGGGGATCATTTGTAGAATGATTGTTGAAATGAAATAATGTCTAAGATCTGTTTCTAAGCTAACCTTATTGTTGTAGCTTTTATAATGATGTGCAATTTGTCCACATGAATACACATTGATAGAAATTGTTCACTTTGTACCTTCTTTGGCATCTCTTTCACATCAGCAAGAGAATATACAAAAGTGGATCATGTGGACCTTTACACATGGTACAAATTTCTAGTTTATGCCAACACTCCTATTTTTAATCAAGCAGATGGAACATGAATTCTATGAGATATTAACCAAGCCAGCATATAGTAACAAGGAAAAACCCTTCTTTAGAAGGGTTGTAATTTGTGACCTATGTCAGGTCTATAATCATGATTTAAGGGTGCTTATAGCCTACAAAAATGACTTACAAAGTTAAAGAAGTTAGCTTATTTGGATATTGGTGACAATATGCATAGGTGTTAAGAAAACCTTGTCATTGCCTCGATATGATGATATTACAAAGATATTGTTTTCAACCAACAGTTATATCAGAACACTGGTTCAGATCTGATTTCTATACCCCGATTTGAAAAGAAAATTTTCATCAGGTTGCAAAGGCATAACTCATTTTTGAAAGTTTCTTATTTTTTAGGGTTGGTTGGTTAAAAATCCCGAAGGACCACATTAGAGGAACACTCCATCTAGTGCACATGGATCACTACTTTAGTGCACCTCTTTTGGAGCCTGGAGGTGGCCACATTTTTAGGAAGTTGTAGCTTGCACTTAAGATCCTTTTTATGAGGAGTTGGTTAACATGAAGAAGAATACCTAAGATTTAAGGGATACAAGGAAGCTATCATATTCTCCAAGGTCAAAGAGTCAATGAGAAGTAAAGTGCTCCATGCCTCAGGGATACAAGGGTAATTTAATATTAATATATGATTGGACTTTTTTAAGTAATGCCCTAGATATAAGGATGATTGTAACCTTTTTCAGTGGTTAGCACAAATCTCAAGAATTTATGCCTTTGAAATGCCACAAAAAATTTCAAATAATGTTTCATAATTCTAAAATGACATCTAAAATGGAAAGTGGCATTTCAAGGAAAAATGGGCACGTCTTAATTTGGTTTAACTGTGTTTTGAAAGAGAAATTGACCATAGGAACCTGCCCAAGTGCTTTAAATTGGCATTGACATAAATTTTGACTCTAATTTCACATTGAATAAGCTTCTAGGAAATCCTTACACCCTATATTTGTTCTAAATACAATTTACCACTTATTATTTCCTCACACTTTGTTCAAGACTGTTTGAGTAAAGGTAACTCATACAAAAACAAGAAGCACTTATGTTGTGTGTGAAGCATTGATCTGGTTTCGTAGTCACAACCAGAAGATAGTTGTGAGCAACAACATTGTTCCACACTTCATATCTTCACATTTTCTTCAACAACTTTTAGGCTTAAGTGTTTTCTATAGCCACAAAAAGCATGTTATGTGAATTTTTGACAACATGGATATTATTGGAGACTACATTTAAATTTTATTACTCAATTATCCTTTCTTCTTGTGCTATTTTATATTTATAGATAGACAGACATATATTGTTTCCCTATTTCAATTTTTTTGTTTGTCTTTTTACTTTTTGGATGGGGGATGAGGCAGGGATCATGTTTCCAACATGTACCCTTCTCCCAATACCATGCAACTTCGCTTCCAAGGATTTTTGAGATGGAGACTGAAAGGCTTTCTAAGAGAGGCCTCAATCAATCTCCAAGGAATTTTTCACACTTCAAAAAATAATTCCAACTCAGAGGGAATTTTTAAGTTACAATTGAGGCCCTTTAGGGTTGATTAGAAATGGGCTTCTAAGAGGTTCATTTTAGGATTTCACAATTAGGGATCTTTATTCTAAAATATTCATATAACAATAATACTCAAATGTTGATGCATCACTAGGATAACAAGATTAACACATCCAAATCGTTTCCACAATTTGCATTGAATTGAAACTCAATCAAGAAAGCATCCAACAAAATCAAGAAAGAAAAAGGAAACATATAATAAATAATGTAAAAACCTGACTGGAAAATTACTAATAGTACCTGTGACCCGATTCCCAAGGCTTCTTAACGCTAGTTACAAAGGTCTGTTCTAAGATAACTAAATTTGTCACCACTACAACTAGTACCACCAAGTAACCACTATATCCTCTATGTTAGATATATGCAAAATAATATAATATTACCTACAATGCCCTTCCATAACTTTTGGTATGTTTTCATCATATGTAGGAATAAACACATCGCTGGCCAAAGACACCTGTAATCCAGTGCAGCCATTTTAGATCAATGATTTTGGAATGGTTTTATATCCATAGGAATAATAAGAGTCTCCTAACTGACCTGCAAATTTTTGTTGATCAACATGAGTGCATGACATAAGAAAATCCAACTTCAAAGGAAAATGAGTTGAAGTGAGTGAATCAATCAACTTACAATATTTGGATAAGTTGAATAGAGGGCAGGCATCCTTCTTTCTCCCCCATATATTTCTTCAGCATCAATATATATATATATATATATATATATATATATATATATATATATATATATATATATTATATATATATATTATATATATATATAAATATATATATAGATATATCAAAATAAAAAGCTTTCAATACTAATGGAGTCTCCTTTGGTGTTATAGGACATAGTCCATCATTCCTCTTCATTTAAGAGATTATGACCTCCTTCCACCAAGGGTAGGAATTCCTATGAAAGAAATACAACAAGATAATAGGATCAACATTGTTAACAATAAATATTTTGACTTGACCAGGAAAATAATATGATTTCTAAACATGTAATATACCTCAGTCTGGTGAGTTCACAACTTATTCATCGGTACAGTGAAAATTGCAACCAGAAAAAACTAATATATCCATTTCATAACAAAGATGAAGAGCCACAAAAGGACGATTTTGTCACAATATTTAAAAAAAATGACCCAATTCATCAATTTTTGAAGTGAAAAGCAGAGTGTTGTAATTCACATGACAACATAGATTTTAAACCTCAAGTGGCAGGCTATCATTTTCTAGATGTGCATATGCCTTATTCAAATGCAAAACTTCGTGCTTTCTTATAAGGGGAAGGATTTGTATCATGGTAGGAAACTTTTTTAGTATCCTTTTGTGTAAAGCCCAAAGTACTAAATGATGGTCTTTGATACTCAACCGGATGCAAATAATAGGACACATTTGGCCAATTCACAGGAGGCATGGTGAAGACTGCCCCATATTCTACCTTTGCCTTCAGCTTTGAAGGAAGCTTCTTTACTATTTAAAACTTGCCTCTGAGAGATGTGATAAACTGATCCACATCAAAAATGTCTTCAAATTCACTATTCACATAGAATTAAAGATTAATTTTTTCAACAGGAAACATGAAGGATAAACCACCCCCACAAGTAATTAATACCATTCAATACCCAATGTTGAAATGAATCAATAAAACATACTAAATATCTGTTAACATATACGATGAATACTCAAGTTAAACACCTGGGATCTGCCCAAAGTGAAGCCTTGTCCATCTTTGGGACAACCAGAGTCACATTGAGATAATTGTAACCATGTCACATATCTAACATGAGAAAAAGATTGACCAAAATGAAGCCTTGTCCAACTTTGGGACAACCACAGTTACATTGAGATAATTGTAACCATGTCACATATCTAACATGAGAAAAACATTGACCTTGATCAAATGATAATATATCACAAAATAATCACAAAAAAAAAATTCAGCAAACATATTGACAGCATGAAGTAAATAATTACAAGGTTTGGAGAACGACAATCAAGGCCCTAGCTAAAGGAAAATCGTGCATAATTATAAAAGGTGGAGATAAACCATCTTACATATTGCATCTCACATCTTCCATCTTCCATTTTGCGCTCTAAATTTCGAAAAACTTTGCTCCAAGAAGTCATTGATAGCCCTTCTTCTGGGTCAGGTGGCTTCTCAGCTGATAACATCCACTGGATTCTCCTCAAATGAGATTACTCGCAGATGAATTGTTGTACCGACTTCACAGTCCTTGAATTATCTTCTTCTATCAATTGTGTTTGGAAGTCAATTAATATATCGCAGGAGATGGCTTCGGGCTCGATGGTACTATTATGTTTTGTTGGCTTTCATGGATGTTGAAGCTAACTATGTCGTGGTGAGGGCATGTGACTATACATCAATAACGAGTGTGATGTTGCTGGACTACTGGACAATTCCTTGTGTCTTGTTCCTTACATTGATATTCTTGAAGACAAGATACAAAATTAGACAATTTATTCGTGTAGGACTATGTGTTGTTGGGCTTATTCTCACTGTATTTTCAGATGTGCATGCCTCTGATTGAAAAATGGGGAGAAAACATATTCTGATCCAGGCCTCCATTGCAAGAGACCATTAGGTATCCATTGCTTTTATATAGTATTTACAACAATCTACATACTCAAGAATTTCAGTATAATATTCAAGATTTTCTTAAATAGATACCAAAAGAGGGCTATGATAGTGCAAAGGCTGACATTTGGTCTTGCAGGGTCATATTTTTCATTCTCTTGGCGGGTTTCTTACCATTCATGAGAATATTGATGGCCTTGTATAGTAAGATTCACCTGTCACACTCTACTCACAGTCAGCAGTATCGAAAACATGATGATGTCATTGGAAGTACAAAAGTGTGTTCGTTCCCTGGATTAAAAGGGAGAAAAGAACAAATTAGGGAAAAAAAGTCCTGCTTGATACAATTAAAGGTCAATAGTTTCCACCCACAATTTAAATTTGCTGCCACTGACAACTCAACAACAATATGATATTCTTATCGGAATCCTTTGCTGCTTTTGAAGGCATTGTTTTCATCTCCACCGTGTTGTAAGGAGCCACACTTTTCAATTTGAGCTCCCACAAAAAAAAAATGTCACTTAAATAAAAATTTGCGTATTCAATCATCTCAACTTAAATTTAAAATAATCCATAAATGATATATTCGTTTCATTTCCTATTGAATCATCTAAATACATAGAGGGGAGATTGTAGATGAGCTAGAGTTTGATTAACTCTCCTTTCGCTTTTGGAGGAAGCATGGCAAAGATAATTTCTTCATTATTTCTAGACCTGTACATGGAAGAAAACCATGTTAAAAAAATTTAATACCTAAAAACCTTCATTTACCCTTTCACATTCTATGTATCCAATCCCTATTCAAAATAACATATGTACCATACGCGTCTTACTTGTTGCCACTTTTTGAGGTTGATTTTAATTCACAACTTTCAATGCAGATTTGGAAGGTTGTTGTCTCCATATCTATTCAATTTTTCCGCTGGTAATCTTAGAGGTTCTTTTTTGTTCAATTTGATGGCTTTGTATAAGAAGATCCACAAGCGGGACTTCAAATTCCTGCCCTAGTTTTCCTCTGATGTCTGGAAACTCATTCTTTGGTTCCTGGATCCCAACCCTGAGATGAGGATAACCCTCAATGAGCTAATGGAGGTCCCCTGGTTTTGGTAGGGCTTCGAACCCCTACAACCTGAATGTGATGTCGATGTTAGCCTCTTTATAGATGTCTATTCAGATTTCTTTATTGTTAAGATGGACCACTTCAACGTGTTCGACATTATCGCTCTTTCCCCTGCATTCGACCTCTCAGGGTTATTCGAGGAAAAAATCCTAAAGCAGGAATTGTGGCTCACATTGACTCAACCATCCTAGAGCATAATATTGAAGCTATAAGGATATTTCCAAAATAATGAGATATAGAGTCAAGAAATCTAAGGATTGTAAGATGAAGTTACAGAGACCTGAGCAGGGGCTGAAGGGACATTTTTTGATCGATGCTGATATTTTCGAAGTAACAACCTCATTCTTCATGGTGATATTTTCGATGTAACATCATCATTCTTCATGGTGGAGATTTGCAAGATCAAGATCGGGGGAGATATGAAAATAGGCACCGAACAAATCGATATTCTGTGGGGTGAGATATTGAAGAGATCCTCCTCCATCCACCATATTGAATTCAACCCTGAAACCCTAGTTGTCCGTGAATAACTATTGAATTTCCTATGAAAACATCGAACAAATATTTGTGAAAATGAACAAATCTACAACTAAGGCATCAAAGTTCAATTGATTTGAAGAACGGGAATCGATCTAGATATCCTAAAGATTGATCTAGTATGACCTCATGTTTCCATATATTCCAAGGAAGATTGGAGATTGATATTGCTGTGCAAAACTATTGTTCTGGCCTTTAATTTTTTGGTGGGAATTAGATCATGGTAAAATATGTTTAATAACATGCCCAATTTTGAGTAAAATGTGTTAAATTATGGGATGGATAGATATATATTTTAGGTGCTCAATTTTGAGAAATCTGTTTTAAATTTATTTGAAGATTTTTGACATTTGTTTTTTTCTAGACATTTGTTTTTTTTAAATGGTGTGTAAAATAATAACTTTTATTCATTTTTAAATGTCACAAAAGTATGTATGTTGATAATTTTCAAAGTCAAAATCTTCTTAGAGATTAAATATTTTGGGTGTAAGAGTGAGATACCGACACAATGAGTTTTTACATTTTGGATACAATTTTTGTTTCATTTTATATATTAGAATTTTATGATGGGCACACTGTGATGTTAGTAGTGTTTGGTAGCTTACAAAAACAATATATTTTTCATTTTTTTCCATAGCATAGTTTTTTCCATATACACATTGAGTAGGGTTTGATTCATATACTCATGCATGTCATTGTAACCTTGCTCATCATATCATTTTTAGTAGTGCTCACAAGTTTAGTGATAACCTATCTAATAGTAATTTCACATACATAGCTCCATCAGTAAATTGAGAAGAAAGTGGGGAAATATCCATCTAAGCTAGGAGGACCCAATGTGACACATTCGGTCATGATCATCACTAGTAGTTCACCTCCCATGAAGCATCCATTTCTAGATCTTAAGTGCTAGTTTGTTAGTTAGTTGCATATTTTGTTGTTTCTTCTAGCCTTTAATTTGTATGCATGCCAAATTTAAGGATTGACTCTTCAATTGATGATCCCTTTGTAAAACTATAAAAAAATATATTGTGAGATGAATAAGAACCAATAATTTTTCTTTGGATTCATTTATTATTTAGTTTCTCTATTGTATGGGTATTTGTTTCATTTCTTTGTGGATGTTTGAGATAAACATGATTAAACCTCATCACACTTATTCTTCTACTTGAAAATATGCTATTTTTTAACAACATACCAATAAGATGATGAGTGACATACCTAGACCCTTAGTCTAAGGCATGTTACCATAAATCCAACTCTAATACCATTTTGAAAGAAATGAATGTATGTTGTCTAACATATAGGCTCATGTGACTGCCCATGATTAAAGAATGCAGATGAAGTAATCATGCACAATAACGTTTAAACATACATAACATAAATTGAACATAACCTTCAAGCATAACATTTACATATTAAATAATAGAGTGATTGGAATATTTATCCTTATAAATGTTTTACACAACTAGCTACAAATGTCAAATATTCCATCCAACCATAGTTAGTTTTGGACTAATTCTCTCTACAATAGGCCACCCTTAATATAGGGCTATGATTCCACAAAGGTGAGCATGCTCCTATGGATGTCGATAGTCAACACTAAGATACCAATACCTAGTAAATTAAGAGTGATGCGACCCCTATAGTAATTCCTACTAGCTAATTCTCTTTCCCATCATTTTTCACAATCTAAGGATGATATTTATTTCTATGTATCATGGTCCCTTAGACAATCTCCATCCCCTCTAGGGCTCTAACATAGATTGGTAATGAATCTCTTAGTTATGGGATTTAGGAATTCTAGATACTAGTGGAGCACTTACAATGTCAACCTTTACACAAGAACTTGAGTGATTTCTAAATGAGAACCCCTCACAAACATTCAAAGCTAGTTCTTATCATAAACATCAACACTAGAGATTGGTTTTCAATGCTAATTGTATTTTCTCCTCTTGTAGCACCAAAACTCTAGTTTTTTTTGTCCTCTTTCTTTTTGAAAGTTACCTATCTCCTCTACTCAAATTCCTTTTCTTATGCATGTTCTGACTCAGACGATTCAAAAGATAATTTTACTCATCACATGTTCTCACATCTAGATGAGATGACTCTCTCACCCACGTCTTACATGCATTCAATAAAACCACTCCCCTCATGAGTGTACTTATCCCATGCTTCAATAACTAATTGATATGACTCTTCTATTTTGGATTGCAGATTACTCTGGTGTGGTTTCTAAGAGGAGTTCGGATTTTCCACAGTGTTCATCTTTATATTGGTTGACGTTTCGAGTCTGGACCCAGACTCATCATCAGGATTGATATACGGAGAAAAGAAAGAAAATGGTTTGGTATAAATATGAAATAGGTTTGATGCAAAGACAGATGACCGACTCAATGCCTATTTATTGCTATAATTTTAATTATTTATATTATTATTTAAATCATTATCTATCATTGTTTATATTATTAAAATTAATTTATTATTATTAATCATTATTATTATTATTATTTTATATTATTGTTTATATTATTATTATTAATCATTATTTAAATTATTGTTCTTAATCAATATTTA
>APFE030602241.1:60892-75460 GCA_000404065.3 Pinus taeda | reverse complement strand
CTTATTTATCATTATTATTCTTCTTGCCTATGGTTTCTAATGTGTAGCGTAATTAATTTATTTTCAAGGGGTTTATATTATTATTCAGTTACCAAGTTGTTTTGTTGTTAATGAATTAAAATAACTAGAGGGATAATTTATTTTTTAGTTTATCAAGTTAGATACTAAGTTCCCTATTTAACCTAGTTACACATTTTATTAAGAACATATGCTATTATTCGTAGGGGGTGAGCAAAGGGTTCCAATTTTTGCTAATTTCTAAGCCTCCATCCCTATTAAGGTTTCGAGGATGTTTTATGATTTCAATAGCTTCTCTAACCTTTCGCTTGAAATGGTGATCTTCATTGGAAATGACCTTGGCGTCTTCAAGGCATATATGGTAATTAGTTTTACCTACATGCTCAGCGAAGGCTGAAGATCGGGTTCTTTCATTGCAGATATCTGCACTATGCTCTTTGAGCCTAATCCTTACGGACCTGCCCGTTTCTCCTATGTATTGATCCCCACAAGAGCAATTGATGGTATATACTCCTTTCTGCTGAAGTTGTTCTTGGATGTCCTTAACAGATTTCATTCTTTGTTTAATGGTAGACCAGGGTTTGAACGCAGTCTTTATATGAGTCTTGATGATGAGTCTGGGTCCAGACTCGAAACGTCGACCAATATAAAAATGACTCTTCTACCAACCTCAAAAATGAATTCAATGACCGGTTTTAATAAGTAGAATGGGGATTATATGGTAATGACATTTAATTTATGCTAATAACATCGGATTTTAGGCATGTGAAATTTACCCTTGGACCCATTTTTATCCCCCTCATTTATGGAATGACAGGTCCTCCATGAATATGTTATTGTCCATTTTATAACCAGTGATGTATTTTATATTATTATTTTCAATATAAAAGTTACATATAATTTTTTGTTTGATATTGTGTCCATGACTTGTGGGACTAGCATGTGATATAAGAAACCATAACCTAGGGCATATAAGCCATCAAAATCCATTGACGATCACACTAGGCCTAGACCACACCAACCCTTAACATGGATAATTTTTATTAATGTCGCCTCCCGACTATTGCGAGTTTCACATATTGGTCAGATTACATAATGAAACCATTGAAATCCAATAATTCTAGAAATATTTTGCTACATTTTTACATATTATATATCTTGGCATTTACACACTCATCATATTTAAAAATATACATTTCTAATATAGTGATCAAAACCATTGTGTTACATTTTCTTCCCCCTAAACTTTTGATGCACATCACCATATAGGTTTACATGTATATACATAAAAAGAAATTACATCTTAGCACTCTATAATTTTACAATTTAGTAACTTTTATAGAAATTCCAAATGCCCAATTCTCACTCCCCTCAACCTACATAATCCAAGGAAGAGTACTCCCTTCTCTCCATCACAATCCTTTAGGTTGTCCCACTTATCTTTGAGGGCTCAACCACTAGTTGGACATTAAAATATCCAAGCTATGGAATTTACTAATCCTACCTATCAAAAATGGAATCTTTAGTCATTTATGCACAAATGCACATTCATATTCCCCCAAAATATGCAAAATCTATGGGTAGTCCTCCGACATAGCCTCTTCATGATCCCATGTGGTGTCTTCAGGATTGCAGTAGGTCCATTGGACATTTACCAAGATAATGGATTTGTATAGGAGCACTTCAAATTTTGAGTCAAAGATGCATATTGGCTCCACCCAAAAGTCTTGTTTGTGCTCAACCTAGACCATAGTCTAATCAATCACAAAGTTAGGATTAGGCACATACTTTTTCAATAAAGACAAATGAAACACTTTTATGAATATTAATGGATGCAAGTAATGCAAGAATGTATATAACCAACATTATCTTATATATTATTTCAAATGGACGACAATATTGTGCTATCGATTCTGGGTAGCTTCCCAATTTTAGTGAGCTCTTTTTAGCCTTCACTTTGAAAAACACATTCCCAACCAATCTAAATTATCTATGTATTTTTCCTTTGTTCGTGAAACTTTCTACCTATATTATATTGTATCCTTTATATTTTTACGTACCTTTAACATATCTTCTTACATATCTTTTATAATATACATCCCAACAATCACTTTGTTTTCTAGGTTATCCCAACTCAAAATATAACTTCACAATTTCCTTTTTATATAAATTTCCACAATATTGGATTCTTTATCAATCAACTTAATTGAAATAATATGTGTTCCTTTCGTAAGCTTGTCCATCAATACCATGATGGAATCATCTCACATTTTTATCCTTGATAGCTTGGCGATGAAATTTATGGTAACAATTTCTCATTTGCATTTAGGAATGGACAATGGATATAGAAATCATGTTGGATGTCTATGTTTAGCCTTGACCTTATAAAATTACATGCATTTGGCTATGTAATCAACCACATTTTTTTTCATACTAAGTCAAAAATATTGGATTCTTATAGCTACAATAGTTTTATGGTACCATAGTGTCCAACATATGGTGCATCACACAGTTCTCTTATCACTAAATTTCTCAATTATTGAGAATTAGGATCATAAAATCATGTTCCTTTGCAAGAGGTTTCCATCCTCTTCTAGTATGTAGTCTTTAAACTTTTGGTGTGAATTACCTTGTTGTAAGCCTTCTTTAATTTGTAAATAATGTTAGTTTGATCATAATCTTCCAAAATTATTCTTTTTAAGTCTATGTTGTATATGATAATACCTATAGCATCACACATTACATGCACCCTCTTAATTTTGAGTGTGTTATCCTATTTATTCTCATTTCCCTTAATGTTGTTGATGTGAAAGTCAAATTCACTAGGGAATTACAACCATCTAATTTGTCTATGTGAGTATTTCAAACCGCTGCGGTCTATTTTCAACTCAAAATTTCATCCCGTAAAATAATGTCTTCACATTTTCAATGCGTGGATAATAGTTCTAAGCTCCAAGTCATGGGTAACATAATTTTCTTCATGTACTTTAATTTTCATTAATTCATATGACATGCCTATCTTGCATAAGGGGTCCACCAATTCCTTGTTTACATGCATTTATGCACACTAAAAATATCCTCATTTGGATATGCATTCTTTAGAACAGGTGCATTGGTTAATAAATATTTCAGATATTGAAAATTATCTTCACAATTTGTAGTCCATTTAGTCTATACTAATTTATGTTGCAACGAAATAATTGAATGTACAATATTATAGAAACCTTGAATAAATATCATGTGATAATTAGGTAAACCCATAAAGAGTCTCACCTTTGAAATATTCTTTGGTGATGGCCAACCTTTGATGGATTAATTCATATTCCCTAGGTCCGTTGTTATGCCCTCTAATACATTTTGAGCTAAATCATGGATTTTTCCTTTGATAGAAAGTGCACATGTTCAACTTGGCATATAATTATTGGTCTTGCAACACGTATAGAACCATCTTCAAATTTCACTCATGCTCCTATTTTGTCTTGGAGTGTATAATAATATCACCCAAGAAAGAAATAACAAATTAGTCTATATAAACTCTAAACACTCCATTCATCAAACATATAAAACTAGAAACTACACAACATGTTTCAAAGTAAACATTATAAGGTGGTAGCCTAGGAAACAATAACATAGAAGAAAGTAAAAAAATTATGCAATTTTGTTTCTTTACTATGATTTTTTTTTTTATCATATGTTATGTTTCAAGGAGATTTCAAAGAGGGCAATATTCTAGAATATGTTCAAAATGAGGGTAATGTGCAACATCTTAACTCCAAAGGATTTATGAAAATTCTCTTCATTAAGACTCATGAACTATTACAAGCAAATGATTTAAATTGGATAATTCATAGCAAAAGTAATATCATATCACATTTTATTCAGAATGCAATGGATAATAGCTTTTTTTAGAAGGGATTCAAGATAATGTATGTGAATTTTGAGTCTTTTTTATGTTAGGTGTTATGACTAGAACATTTTAGTCATTTTGAGTCATTTTTATGTACTTAACATTGCAGATGGATTTAGAGACCTTCTTAAATGGGTTCTAAATTTTAACACTGCAGATGGACTCAAAGACCCCTTTGTCTCTAAATTTAACACTGTAGATGGATTCAAAGAAGGGGATCTCTGAATACATTTGCAGTGTTAAAATTTAGAGAGAAAAGGGTATCCATAATTTTAATATTGTAGATGGATTTAGAGACCCCTTTGTCTCTAAGTTTTAACAATGTAGATGGATTCAGAGACCCATGTAGTGAAATGCAACACTTCAATATAAAAATTGCAATTTTCCATTTTCGAAGTGACATAACTAAAAATGACTAACATAAATGATTAATTCATATACTTGTTGTACTTGTTATTTGGTCATATTTTTATTCTTGGACTATAGCAATCATTTAAGATAATCACTATTAGTTTTATCACTTATTATCTAGTCATATATTCTAGTCCTCAACTAAATTAGTCATTTAAGTTAGTACTTTTAGTTTAGTCACTTATTATTTAGTTGTATATTTTATCCCTATACTAAATTAGTCATTTAAGTTAGTCATTTTTAGTTCGGTCACTTAAAATTGCTCAAATTTAGTAGTAATTCACTTGAAATAATCGCAGTGACGAACTTTTTTAGTCACCTAGTCACTAATTTCATCATTTTCTACTAGTGGAAGCTGACTGCGCAAATAGGAGAATATGAAATGGACCAGGTCATCTTGGATCTGGGATTTGATTTCAATTTCCTTCCTAAGAAGATGTGGGAAAGGATGGGGACCCGCGCAACAATGGTCTCCTATTTAGCTGTGCATGGAAAATCAACAGAAGATTATTATGACGGGGCACTTATATGGTGTAATGGTAGACATTGAGGGTGCAAGCGCGCTCATTGATTCTGAGGTCATTGAAATAATGGATGATAGTAACCCATACCCCACACTGTTAGGGATTGAATAAGCTATTTATATGGACGCGATAATCAACTTGAAGAAGCAGAATATGACATTTGAAAGGAAGTTGCTCAGGGTGGTTGTACCACTAGACCCTGTTGAGGGAGCACATTATGCTGAACCTATTCGTGACTTTTTAGAAATTGATGATGATCTAGATCAGATATACAAGATTACAATGCAAAATGAAGATTGGATCAATCCTATAGGTGATGGACGAATTGTGTGGGATAGAGATAGCTCCTGCACCTCAAATTCGGATGAAGAGCTTGAACACTGGCATAATCAGTTGCATGAAGTATCTACTTTTTGTTGCAATATGATGACTGAATCACTACAATGTGTCTCAAATAAGGTAAGAGAGCTTCCACATTATGATGGTTTGATTGATGTGGATCTATTTTTAGATGAATTTGAAAGTGAAGTACCAGAAGAACATCACTTCCAAGCACTGGAGTTGGCATTGTGCGCTACATATGCCTGTTGGTGGGGTCCTCACAAGGAGAGCTTCTTTGGATGGAAGGAATATAGAAGAATGATGAAATTAAGGTTTGAGTATGCTAATCCTTGGATGACAAAAAAATACAGTGGGAAGGATGATCCGTAAGAACATTTGGCACCATGGAATAAGGCCTGGGGTATAAAACCGCAATTAGAATGGTTGCACATTTTCTGTCATACCTTAGACACAATTCCAATGAACTGGTATTTGGAGACGGAGATCTGCCATGGTACAATAGAATGGGACATCTTAAGGGAGAGTTTCTTATTGACTTTTAGCTTTGAGGATGGGTTGGAATGCATTGATGAAGTGTTCCAGGAGATAAAAGTAGCTATATTCAGAACGCCTACGAAATCGGTATAATGGGCTCAACTGGATTAGAGTACACAGTTGCAATGTTACAATGTGACTATGGAAGAGGAAGAAGAAGACCCACCGAATATTAACATTCTGGAGACATCTAGACAATGCAAAGTCGAAGGACTGAAAGCTGAGAACTCAGATATATCAGAACATTTGAATATTTAACAAGTAAACATTGGATTTGAAGAAGAGCCTATGTTTGTGAAGATAGGAGACTATTGGGATGAAGATACGGTTGATAAGGTGGTCAAACTGCTACGTGAGTACTAGGATCTCTTCCCAACAATGTTTTCATATTTGAACGGGATCACCGAAGATTTAAGTGTTATTAATATTAAGTTGAAACATGATGCGAAGCCCGTTAAGAAGACACCTTATCGGCTAAATCCAAATTATAAAGAAAAGGTACACCAAGAACTAGATAAGATGTTGGATTCCAGTATTATTGAACCCATAAAGCAATCCAATTGGGCAAGCCCAATGGTTGCTCAAGAGGTGAAACAAAAGGGTGAAATTAGCATATGTGATCTAAGAAACCTGAACGATGAATGTGTACATGATCCATTTCCAACACCATTCATAGATGAAGTATTAGAGAATGTTGGTGGATAGGAGGCTTATTCATTTACTAATGGGTTCTCAGGATACCATCAAATAAAGATTGCGTTGGAAGATCAAAGAAATACAACCTTCACAAGGAAGTGGGGTTGCTTTCAGTATACAATAATTCCATTCGGATTAAAGAACACACCTGCAATATTCTCTCGAGTTGTCATCGCGGTGTTCAAATAATTTATTCATAAATTTTTGGAGGTTTATTTTGATGATTGGACTGTGTTTGGGTTGGTGAAGTGCCATGTTGCAAGTTTTCATCTTATGCTGGATACATGTCAAAGGTATCATATCGCACTAAATTTGAAGAAGTGAATATTTTGTGTGCCATTTGGAATTTTTCTCAGCCACATGGTGTGTAAGTAAGGCTTGATGGTGAACCCTGCGAAGATCTTGGTGATTGTGAATTTGGAAGCTCCAAGGAATGTAAAAGAACTATGCACAACATTAGTGCACACTAGGTATTATAGCAATTTTATCAAGGCATATGCTCAGATAACCATAACGATGGAAAAATTATTGAAGAAAGATGAGATGTCTTTCTAGGATGAAAATTGTTAGCGCAATTTGGATGTCTTGAAGGAAAAGATGGTAACTGCGCCCATTTTGGTGTTTCTGGACTAGAAGAAAGAATTCCATGTGCATGTAGATGATTCTTGTGTTGTGCTTGGTGCAATATTAACATAGGTAGGAGGAGGGATTGATCATCCAATAGCCTTCGCAAGTAGAAAGTTATCCAAGATTGAGAAGAATTATTCTACTACATAGCGCAGGGGGCCAGTGATGGTCTAGCACTGCAAAAGTTTCAACATTATTTATTGGGCAGACACTTTAAAATGTATAGAGATCACTCTGCGCTAAAATAATTGGTCAAGAAGTTTGGGGGCAGAATTTATCGATGGTTATTTTTATTTTAGGAATAAGACTTTGAAGTTATTGTGAAGTCTGGAAGGCTGAATGTAGGACCTGACCACCTAACTAAGTAGTTTGGAGGAAGGATGCTTGGACGTGCAATTATTTGTGGTGCACATCGTGGATGACCATTTTGCAGATATAATTCAGTTTTTAACTACATGTACAACTCCATAAGCATATTCTACTTGGCAAAAGAAGGAACTAGTAGTCTACTCTACAGATTTTTCAGTGATTTCAGTTCACTTGTATAAGATGGGAACACATAAAATACTACGAAGGTATATTCCTGAGTTTGAACACGCTAGTTGTTTGTCAATTTAGTGTGATCTAAATTGCTATTTATAATGTCAACCGGGGGTTCGTAAACTGACGAAGTGAGGTGTACTATATGTACTTAGATAACCATTTCCTTAGGCTTTTTTCGTTTTAAGCTTTTTAGTTTGTTTTTGGATTTTATTTTTTCCTTAATGTGTGGTGGTAAAAGTGAAGTGTGAAGTGTGTGGAGTGTAGATGGTGATGGTTTCTAAACTTGAAAATTCTCAAAAGAAAGCTTTAAAATAAAATCGATTCTTAAGATAAAACAATTGCATCAAATAGTAAACTAATGACAATGGTCCAGTATCCTTGCTGCTGAAAATGAAAAGAAAGCAAAAACTTGAAAAACAACTCAAACTTAAAGCAAAGCAGCTAATTCACACTACTTTAACTTTTCAGATCCTTTGCCCTTCGGCTCAATCTACCTGGTGGAAGTAATCATAAACAAGTTAAGTAATTATGATATTTAACTGTTCAAGAAAGTAAATTGCATAAAAGAAAACTAATCACACTACTTGAATTCTTCAAATCCTTTACCCTTCAGCTCAATCTACCTTGGGGAAGTAATCATGAACATATCAAGCAGTATGATGACTAAATGTAAATTGCAGAAAAGAAATTAATCACAGTACTTAAACTCTTCTAGTCCTTTACCATTCAGCTCAATCTACTTTATGGAAAGCAACCATGAGTAAGTAATATGACAACTAAATCACACTACAGTTAGTAATATTCTGATTTCCTGCTGATATAGTCATTTGACCACAGAAAGAAATCATAAATTGTTAAGCAATATGATATCTAACTAGCAGAAAAAGAAATAAGAAAATCACAACTTTAAAAGGACAATGCTGAATGTAAACTCCAGAAAATAAAAGTTAGTAGGAAGGACAAGATGATCTCATATGCCAAAAGTTATTAAAAAGATGAAAAATTTCCTGAGCTGCCTAAGAGAACCTGCAAAAAGCACTGATCAATTTACAGCTCTAAGAAAACAAAGGTAAAGATATGAACAACAGAAACATAAAACAACATATTATGTACAAGCTAATGATAAAACAAAAACATAATGAAACTAAATAAACACTTTACAAGGCTTCATCGTGCAGGGGCCCTCTGCCACTTCAACCAATCAAATAATCACACGGCTATCTTCAGAAAAGTCTTCTCATGTATTTAAATCAACAACATATAAAACAGTGGGGTGATAAGATAACCAGCAGCGCGGAAATTACATAAACAGTTCAGAATTCACATGCATCAAAAAGTCTCTTTACAATGTTCAATGACGCGTTATTTATAATGCAAAAATATTACAACTAACTAACAACTACTACGCTATTAACTGTGTTTCCATAGACACGTAGATCTCTTCAGCCGAGATCTAGTGTAGCTTTCGTTATGCTTCTTAAATCTTCAGAGTGGTTGGCTGTTAGATTCACGGTTCAGGAACGATCTCCAGGTGTGGTGGTGCCTTCGTGAGCTAAGAACTAGGCCACGTATCATTCACGTGCCCAAAATAGTGACGTGCCACCGCTGAACTCTTTGGCTGGCCTTGTCTTTGACTTTGGTTGACCGTGGCCTCTCATGGATGATTGGCCGATTTGAAGGGACACGTTCCATGTACCTGCCATCTGGAGCTTGCCCATGTAGCTCATTCCTTCAGAGTACACCTGGAGCACAACTTTTAACAAAATAGCTGCGGAATCCTGTGCTGGCTGCGGAAACCTGTGCTGGCTGCGGAAACTGATAAGTTTCCGCAGCTACATGAACAAAAAAACTAAAACAAACAACAGACATCAGTATAGTCAGAAAACCATATAAACAATCCTTTTTAGACTATAATGCAATGATTTAACCACTGGATGAATGAAGTGAGTGGAGAATGAGGGCTAAGAGGGTGTATAGGAAGGTGCAAGGTTGAGGCTCAACACTAGTATCCTCGCCGAAGGACATGGAGGAGTGGCAGGAGGACACTATGCAGGAAAAGCAACCACGTAGAAGATTTTGCATGCTAGGTTATGGTGGCCAATATAAGGATTCTAAGGCATACTGCAAGGAATGCGATGCTTGCCAGAGGACAAGAAAGCCTTCGTGAAGAGACAAATTTCCTTTAAATCCTTAGGTTTTGTTGCAGTATTTGATAAATGGGACATTTATTTCATAGGTCCAATACAACCACCAGGAAAAAAGACGGTCGTACATTGTATCATTACTACAGTAGAGTACTTAGCCAAATGGGTGGAAGCACAATGAGTGAAGGATTGTACAGCTGCCACCACCATGAAGTTTTTGTTTGAACATGTCTTCATGTGGTTTGGATGCCCTAAGATATTGATGAGTGATATGGGTACACATTTATTTAATGAGATGATCAGAGTGATGCTTGAATAATTCCAGGTATATCACCAAAAGAGCACACCCTATCACCCACAGGCAAATGGAATGGTGGAAGCATTTAATAAAATCTCGGAGAATGCATTGACAAAGGTCTGCAATGTGTAGAGGAATGACTATGACATGTGCATGCCCATAGTACTATGGGAATATAGGACAACCTGCAAGAATTTGATAGGCCAAACATCATTTAGGTTGGTCTATGGGATAAAAGCAGTGATGCCTATGGAGTATATTATGCCAAGTTTACATATTGGAGCTTTGATAGAGATGGTGGATTGCAAGACCTTGGTAGAACAACTCGCACAACTAATGGAGTTAGAAGAGGAACTCTTTCTTGTAGGCTTTCACCAACAAGTGCAAAAGGAACACGAGAAAGCATGGCATGATCGTCATATTAAGTTGTGCACTTTCAAGTTGGACGATTTAGTGCTACTATATGATAGCAAGTTCACAAATTTTCGGGGAAATTTCAAATGCATTGGTTGGGGCCATATGTTGTTCAGGAGATCATGGATGGTGGTGCAGTTCAGCTTACAAAGCTGAATGGGGAGCCATTCCCTGGAAAATTGAATGGAAGTAGGCCGAAGTTGTACACAGGGGATCCTGCCCTTGCACAATGACTATAATAGTAGGAAAATATTAGTAATCCAGGCAGCTGCAAGGGATTGCAGACTATAAACTACACTGCACGAAAAGGAGAAAAACATAGTAGGGAAGCTGCGTGATGGAGAAAAGGAGTGCGATAGGTGAAGCTGCGTTGGATGAGATGGGCCATGGAGGATGGTATCGCGTAGATGGATTCAAAAGTAGCTGTTGGAGTCACTATTCACAATTTGATGGAAAAACTCCTATTGAGAGGAGCAGGTAGGTACCATTAATGGCATAAATATTTGGAGATCTGTCACCAAAGACACATTTGTGATAAAAAATTGGAGGGAACGGTCGAATTTGAATTCAAAACGTCTATAAATTGGGCATGTTAGTTTGCCGAAGAACACTTTGCATTCTTAGAATTATATGTGAGCCTTACCATTTTAATTTTATGAAGCGTGAAGGAAGAACTCTTGTCATGACCATCGTTCGCAAACCTATCTGAAGAAGCTCGTGAAATTTCCTTTGAACAAATGTATGCTCTAGTTAGCTTGAAAGTTGTTGTTTCTCAAGCAGAAGGCACTGAAGTTGTATCTATGAATGTTGTTCCCACTGCTCCTATGGCACCAAGGTCACCTAGGCTGAAGAAATTAGTTGCTAAGGAGAAGCATAAGAAATATGTACCGATGAGGCATTCATAGAGGAAGAACCCAGAGGTTCAACAGAAGGAGAAGAAGGATAAAAAGCCAGAGAAAATCATGGACCTAGAGGAAGAAGAATTTCATGATGGAGTGTAGGAATTAGATGCTGAGGAGGGCGAGCCTATCACATGGCTCCCAGAGAATATCCCTACACAGAAAGGGAAGAGAAAAGTAACCAAAGACCCTAATTCTGGAAAATTTATGATCTCGATGCCCATATTACCAAAATAGGTTGTATTTGAAGGTGTGGTCTTAGCATGCATTCCGGTGTTGAAGATGGAGGATTGGATCTCACAGACCACATGAAATTGTCTCATTTGGATACTAAAAAATACATGACGAATATCTATTATGAATAAATTGGGGTTACGTGACTGGAACCCATGAAATGGGTCAGAGGTGTTTAAAAGGCCTGGTTGTTACACATGCTTTGCATACGACACTTTCACAGGTAAATTATCAACACTCTATGTGTGCACCAGCTACTCACGCTAGTGCACAATGGGTACTTTTGGCTTGGCGAACCCATCCCTATGACGAATATGCTCATCCATAGGATTAAAAGGATTCCCTATAAAGGCGCAAACCCTACGAAGGAGTTTTGAGGGAAAAGTGGAGAAAAGGAGCTGGAAGATAAGATGAAAACTAAATTTGGATTGATTAAAAAATTGTATGGATATTCTATTTGCTCCATTGAAGACCGAGTGGTGTAGTTCGCTGCCCAAATTTCAGCATGAAATATTATGAGGAAATGTCGTGTGGATGAAGTTCTAGCACTTATACTATCATTGGTTGCCCAGTGCACGAAGGGAGTAATACGGTGCAATATTTATGTAAGGAATTCCTCGTGAACTACCGTGAAGCACAAGAGGATAGTAAGCCCTTTAATTTTGACTCACTTCTTTTGCTAATTTTACTAGTAGCATGGTGCCTGCCAGAGGATAGTCAGTTTCCTCCGCATGAAGAAGATTTACTAGAGGCAACGAAGTTCACTTCGATGTGGTCAACAAAGGCCCTGGAAAGGATCAAGGAGTCCAAGAATTTATAGATATTAGTTGAAATGGACCTTCACACCATAATTAGTGAGCAGCGAAGGTTGTCTCCAACCTTGTTTGAGAAATTGAGGGCCTTCATAGAGTATAAGGCTGGTTTCCTTAATGTATTAATCACAGTGAGGAGGGATCCTAAACATATATGGCACAAGTTGTCATACTTAGTCTGAGAGATAGATGTCAAAGAAATTGTGGGCAGTTGGCTAGTAGAGTGGCACCAACCCATGAATTTTGGTGAAGGTACCAGTAAGGGTGGCAAAAGCTATGCTACACAAATGAAAGTTGCACAAAAGTGAAAATAAGCAGCACGAAAAATGCTGCGAGAATTGGATGAGCAGAGAAAGAAAGAAGCTACTGCTAAAGAAACTACTGAAAAATAGCACATTGCGAAAGAGTGTTTTGAGATAGAGTGCACTGACACAAAGGAAGTCAAAGAATCGACTTCCCAACATACCTATGAGTAGGAACAATCAGAGCAGGAAGGAGGCGAGGGAGAGGAGTAGAGAACTACCTTCATATTGAAGAAGTGAAGTAAGGAGACAAATTCTAGGCCAAGGAAGAATCACAAACCTAATAAAAAACCATACATTGACCCAATGATCCTTAGAGAAGGGGATCTAGATGAAATCAAGGACAAAGTCAAAGACACCACAACAGAGTTGTGGCGGTAGTTTTAACAATAGTACATGCAGATGCTACGGATCATCCAGAAGGATCTATGTGAGCTATAGATCCAAACATGCTGAATTCAAGCGAGCATTCGATAAGCGAGTGGGGTGCAAGTGAGCCTGGTTTAAGGAAGTGAGAGTTTTGGAGCTGGAATGGACTCTGGACCTCATAGTCAAATCCTTAACAGAAGGAATAGTCCTTGCAGAATCAGAGGAAGACCATGCTCTATTGAACACAATCAAAGACTTTGGGAAGAGATTAGCCATGTTGCCACTTCAGACTCTCCATGCACTACATCAGGGGGCTTCAGACGAGCTTAGGATCAGAGAGTAGCGTACACTTGCAGTAATCAGTGAATTCAAGGTAAAGATTGAGCAGATGTTTGCAGAGAAGGCTGAGGCTTTGAAAGAAAAGAAAGAGTTGCAAGAATTAAGTCAGAGCCTAGAGACAGTGATAACACATGCATGCAACTCAACCCCAAATTTTAATATTCTGGAAAACCCTGTAGCTAAAGAAAATATCAGGAAGTTAGCTGTTATAGTTCGCATGTCCACAGATGAGATAGGAATAGTCACGTTTAACTTCTAGATAAATATTTCAGAGCTACAACTAAAATTACAGCCAACCACTTCACTAGAGGGTTGGAAGCAGCGTGGAACAACTATTAGGGAAAGCATGGGCACTTTGGATGCAGAATTCATAGACTACGCGATGATATTCGATCAGGCCATGGAGCTGTGGATGACTCTGTAGGGGGACCCAAACCTACAAAAACTTAGCACATATATCCAGGAGATAGAGCGAAGGTTTGATGAAGTTAGGGGGACTGCACGGACTTTAGCGCTAGTCCAACGCGTTACTCGATTGTAGGAAGGCAAATAGCTGCAATCACAAATTGAAGAGATACAAAGGAAAGAGTCCCTTGTAAAGGCCAGAATACAACAATGGACAGATGTAGCTAGTCATCTTAGTCCTGTTAGAAAATAACATATTACATAGCAACAGAACACATAAAATATATTGCAGAAATACAAACATAAAAAACACATAAAACAAGAGAGACACATATATACGTGGTTCACCCAATTTGGGCTACATCCACGGAGAAATAGCTAGTTCTTCCTTTTATATTATCCAACAAACTGAAGAGATACAACATGCAACATATTTGTTGTAATTCCCTCTTCACTCTCACACAAACTCCTGTTTCTTTCTCACTCAGAATATAGATCTACATAGATGCAATACAATTCCCTCATATATAGCGAGGGGTTTCATTCTAGGGGAAAAAACCATAAATTAAACATAACTTCTACCTTCAGATCTCCACCTAATGAACAACCTAGGTTGACTACGAAATTACAACATTTACAAGGAATTTTTACATCTATTTTTAGCTTTGAGGTCTCTTCCCCCAATCCCCTTGCCAAGGGGGGGCTCCCAAAGGTCACAACCCCCCCCCTAGATCCCCCCTGTAGTGCCCC